>JAQFVV010001205.1:0-95010 GCA_028023455.1 Epiperipatus broadwayi
TATAATGCGCTGTAGATTGTGTGTCTACAGTTAATCATTGTTACTATCGTTTTATTTTATTTTTTGCTTATTACATTTTTTTAAACATAATTTTTATATTTATAAAGTTTTCTTAATTCTCATCTGTCATTGTTTTAATAACATTTTCTAGAAACTCTTTGAAACATTAAGATTACTTAAATGATTTGTAAGTACCTTGAACAAAGGAAGGGCTGACTATTGAAATATGAAAATATCTGAACGAAAGAGTTGAGGAATTTATTGTAATTAATATTGAATACTTCTCCTTTTCGCTTTATTAAAGCAATTATTTAGGATTTCACTTAGATATTCACAAAGGCTTTGTGTTAAAAAATGTTTTGATTAAACATAAACTTTTAATAATATTTAATTTGCATTAATTTATTAATAAAAAGAAAAGAAAAACAGTTTTTACTTAATTCAATAACGTAGTAAATAATCTTTGGCAAACTCATGAAAGGAAAAAAAATGTTATTTTTAAATGTCTAATTTAATTACGATTTTTCTGCTTTTATGTGTTAAGTTTTTTGATTATGTTACGTTTCATTTTTATCTTCAACATTTTTTACCATTATCAATTCAATACACAATGATTTATTCTTCTACTATGGAATAATATTCTGCTCATCTTAATCCAGTTTCTTTGTTCATAGCATCTCTTCTCCAGAAAATCCTCTTACTTCATCCACCCATCTTATCCATAGTCTCTTTTTTATATATATGTCAAAGCGTTGACTGGGAAGTGAACCCGGGCCAGCTGCTTGGAAGGCAGCTATGCTAACCGTTAGGCCACGAACGCTTGACACCCATAGTCTCTTTCTAGAGCTTTTACAATTTACCCAAAAATCTGTGTAAGATTTCAATTAGCCATCTACTATCACCTTGTTTAACGTCACAGGTACCAGCTACTGTACAACTATATTTCTACCTTATAATTCTTTCAATGACGTCGAATGCTCCAATTTGTTTACTTCCATGTATTTTGCTTTTAATCCCTCTTTGTTATTCCCAACACTTGACTGCAAAATCTGACATGTCTATATTACTAGTATATAGACATATTTGCTTTCATATTAGGTTGTTGCTACTAAAAGCATTCCATCAAAGTTTAATTCTCTGGCCAACTTAATCTCATATGTTTGTACCTGCCATTAAAAATCTGAGCAAGGTATTTATAGTAAACTCAGTCAATAATCGTGACACCTGCTTTGATATCCCCAGATGTTGGGCTACGTAAAGAATTTGCATGTATTTTGCATATTGTCATTAACATTCATTTCTGCACTACTTATTATTATTGCTATGATGATGAAGCAGTCACATTGAAAGTGCTAAGCTGCTGATTATTTTATAGTCTTATAATTTGTACTCATTATAGCTTCTCTCTCCAACACTTCCCATGCTCCTAATTTTATTTTATTATAATTTTCCTAATTTATTATTATTATCAAACTTTATTTTCTCTTTTTTTGAAACATCAGTGAATGTTTACTTTAATAAATTTTTAGCATTTATTTTATGGTTCTTAGTTTTTTGCATTCATCTGATAGCTTTTCTAACATTTTTTAAAAAGCTACGAAACCTTATTTGCACTCACAAAAAAATATCACATCATCTACAAAGTTCTTATGGCTTTAATAATCTTCATTTAATTAACCTATTCATTCAGTATACTGAATGTTTATTATAGTAAATAGAGGGATTTGAACTTAGGATTTTCAATCTATCTTCATCCTCCACTTCATCTCAAACAATGGATGCACATGACCACACATGTGAAAAAGATAAATGATACCCAATATACATACATATTTCATGCAGAACAGCACTCATAATTGGGCCAGATCACAATCTCCCCCACATATATACAATCAATGCTCAGCTTACATTAAGATAGCAATTGCTTAAACTTTACTGGACAAGCTTCAATTTTTTCAAAACTGTAGTCACAGTTTTTTTAAAGAGAAAGTATTACCTTTATTAATGTTAATCTCCTTGGTATCACCCATTCTCTAATTGTTGCTTATGCACTTTGATAATTTTTTTTTTAGAATTTTATATTAAGGTCATGCTTTAGTGTTGCAAAACTTTAATCAATGCAGAAATACTTGTAGATTGTCAAATGCCTTTTTATAATCTACCAATCAAATCCATAATATTAAAACCAGTCAGCTGTTAATTACATTTAGAAACTGTTCTGTTTTAGATCTCATTCATGTTTATTATGGTTACTAAATGTAATTGCACCATCTTGGCCAATTTTGGTCCAATATTTTTTATTTTATGCTTATTTTATAGTAAATTTAAAATTTTAGTTTAAAAAAATCCGCATTTGGCAATAATTTTTGAAAAAGAAAAATCAATTTTCATTGCCGTGTATTGGTATATAGCCCAGCATCTGTTCTTTGGTTAGATGGCTGTCAACTTCGGCATTGTTCTCTGGGTTTGTCTAATTGTCAAAGTCAGAAATCAAACCAAAATATTTTTTTTGCTTTCGTAATAGATTTCAAACATAAATAAATATATTTATCATAATTTTTTACATTCATAATTAAGATTTTACATTAATTTATCGGAATATAAAGTTTGATTTGAAAATTTTTAAATTTTACAAGAAAAATAATTGTGGGAAAGTAAACAGCCCTTGACCACTCTTCAAGACAAGTGAATAATGTTGACCGCTACTGACTGCAATTTGCATATCAATGGCATTCATTGATAAGAACAAAACGCAATTATATTTCATAAATATTTATGGATTTTATGATTATTTTTTACAGGATATTGACTAATAATGTGTTTAGATTTTTATTTAAAATATTTAATTTTAGACCAAGAAAATACAACAGAAATGAATAATCAGAGATCATAATTTCTAAGAAATGAAAAAAATTACCGACATTCATGTAATGATTGGTTGTAATATAATTCCTTTGTTTTACAGCTGGCTATTTTTCAAATGTTTTTCTTATATTTTTATTCAGTTATTAACAGTATTTTTAATTTTTCGTTACATTTAACCAATTTGAATCTAAAATTATTAAGTTTTTAAAAGCTGAATTGAAACAGTTCTGTTTATTTTAGATTAATATTTTATGAGTAGAAATAATAAAAATGTAATTGACGAATAAAATTTCTCAGATTTTTATATAACGGACCAATACAATTATTAGACAGACTTTATATAAGTTGATGAAATCAGCTAAAGGGTTAAGTCGTACTCATTGGATTTTTCTATATGAAATCTAACTTGTTTTTTTAGTGTTTTTAGTCCAAAGTTTTATTTTTGTAGATGATGATGATGATGATTTAGCAATGATTTCATACAGAATTGATGGAAGACTGATATTTCTATAATTTAAATTTTTCCCCTCACTTTTCTTACTATATTACTATTGGTTTATCTTTACTTTAAACATTTGGTATACAGTTTTGCCAATAATTTCCCTATCATCATTGTCTATATCTTTTCATTTTTTATAGGTTTACTTTTTTATCTTAGGTTTCATTTAAAATAATCGGAAATGCAAATAAGAGAAGCTTAGTATTAATATCACAATTTTTTGCTTAAATTATATTTTAATAAGTTATTTTTTTAATCTTTAAAAATGCGTTGTAGCTATTAATATTGTTAGAGCTTAATGATGCATGTTAGAAAACATCATCATCATTTTAACCATTATCAGTCTCCTGCCAAAAGAAAGTCTCCCCAATATTAAATCTCTTTTTCCAATCCCTAGTCTATCTTCTCCATGCAAACCAAATATCTTTATTTTATCGATCCATCTCACACATGATCTCTTTCTAGGTCTTGTACAATGTTTTGGGGTCCAATTTAAAACTTCACCTGTCCATCTGTTATGTCTTCTAGTAATAATATATTCTGCTCAGCTCCATTTCACTCTCTTGATTCTTTCAAAGATATTACTGAATGCCTGTTTGTTTTGCAACCAATGTATTTTGTCTTCGATCTCTTCTAGTTACTCCTAACATTTTTCCATACTCTTTTGATTGGTCTGAAGTCTCTGTTTTGCTTTTCTTGTTAAATATCCAATTTTCATACTCATAAGTAAAAACTGAGAAAACAACGTGTGTGTGTATATATATATATTCTCTTTATGATTGTTTTATTTTAAAAGTATTGCTTATTTTTAAAGTGGTTATTGTCTAAGATATAATTTGATTACCAATTTTTTTATAGCAGTAGTAGAAAACATGAGTTATTTAATATGAAAACATTACAAATGGGAATATAGGTAATAAAAATATATCTTTAGGTGCTTTTTTTTTTTTCGGAATGAAGTTATAAATTTAGTAATTTTATTTTAGTAAAAATCAACTAACAAAAAAGTATTAGAAAAAAAAAAAATTGTGACTGCTAAAAAAGAGGGTAAAAAGAAAGAAAAAAGGAATACATAAAATATATATATATCAGTTTCATATTAAAGAGCATGCATTTATAATCTCTTGTTTTGGGGCAAGGTGCACCTTTCCAAATGCTAATTAAATTTAGATGTTAAGTTGGATCCAATGGAAAAAACAAATTATATCAAATTTTTAGGTAAAGAGTAATCCAAATGGAATGCTTTGCACATGTTTTGAACTTTTTGTGATGATAAAAAAATAAGAAACAGTTCAGCTATCTTTAGCAATCATTAAACTAATATATTTTTTCGAAATACTACCATATTAGTTTGGATTTAAGCCAAGTCGCAGTAGGATTTTAAAATTGGAAAATTGGAAACAAATATAAAAATGATTTTATAATAGTATTGGAAAATAATAATTATCCTCATTTGCTTAAATAAGAACTAAAAAAAAGTGTGAACAGGGAACTGCCAAATAAACTGCTATCTACAATTATAATACTATCCATAGAGCGTAAAACAAAAACTTGATCACGATGGGTGTGATATCAGCATAAATAGGACCTTAAAATATTTGCTTTGAATTTAAGCTGCACCCTAATTTTATGTCTTCAAAATTTAAATAAAAAGTGTGCTTAAATCCGAATTAATATGGTAATTAATACAATATTTATAATGTATAATTTCTAGTGCGGCTTAAATTCGAATTAATATGGTAATTAATACAATACTAATAATGTATACTTTCTAGTAAAATAAAGTATCCAAGGGAAGTTAAATTGTTAGCCATATTTGGCTTTGTTAACAATTGTGAAGTGAGTCAAAATTAACTATACATTGTGAAGTTAAATTGTTAGCCATATTTACTGAGGCTTTATTGACTGCTGCATGTATTTGGATATGCACCTTTATTAAGATTATTTATCACATTCATATCGGCTTTTTCAAACCAAATTGTGCAAACGCTTTTTGCGAGTGTTAAATAATAAATGAATATCCTCTGACCCATACAAGATATAGAATTGCTGCATAAATTCTATATCTTGTATGGGTCAGAGGTATTCATTTATTATTTAACACTCGCAAAAAGCGTTTGCACAATTTGGTTTGAAAAAGCCGATATGAATGTGATTACAATTGTATACAGACGCTATAAAAAATAAATGCTGATTTATATATAAGATTATTTATGAGATTGACTATTCATGCAAGAACTGGGACATGCAAATGTGAATGGATTTATTTTACATTTGTAAAAGCTAATTCTTATAATAGAGGGTAGCTTATTGATGTAACTAGAATTTAGATAGTTTATTGTTCCAGTGTTTCATATATATATATAATAATAAAAATAATAATTATAACAGTAATTAACTACTATATACAGTCTTTCAATCCACAGAAATACTTTTGGTTAATTCCCTAACCTTCCTCAACTGCCATTCAATTAAAAAAAAAAAGGAAGCAAGTTCCATCAACTCAAATCCCTTGAATCCCAAAATTTTGTTTTAGCAGCTTGTCAATTATATCCATTTTATTTCTAGTCATTAAAATTGCCTCCTTAATTTTTCTTTTATTATGATTTCTCTCTTCATGAAGAGTCTTAACACTTTCAATATCAAACTTAAATTTATATTTACACATCCTTTCATGATCCAAGAAAACTGAAGCAGTCATTAAATCATTGTTTCTAGTTTTCACACGCTTGTATAACAATTTATGCTCCTTTAATTTTTTTTCAATACTGCACCTCTATTCACCTATATATGATAACATACATCCACAAAAAATTTGATACAGATCTTTACTTTTCTGTTTGACAGGCATGCCATTTTTAGAATTATTCTCAAACTTATTAACGTTATTTGTAACACAAAATGAAACATTAATATCTTTAAAAATTTTTACTTGAGCAATTTTTTTTTTTTTTAAAATTAATTGTTATTAATTTAGTTCCATGTTTAGTCCATCAAATATATGCAAAACCTACAAGTAAATGTTAAAGATAATCGCAAGAGAGGTAATTTAAGGTAAAGTGTTCAATATACCACCAGTCTTACTGCAATCTTGCCATCAGGATTGTAAAAGGATTAAAATCATAAATGAAGTAAAAAGTATTATTATTTTTTTAAATCAATGAGTTGTTTCACAATTTTTTTCTCTTTTTTAATTGGTGACATTTTTTTAAAAGGGGGGGGGGAGCAAGGGGCGATTATCCAGCTTAATGGCAGCCAGTTTATTGTTCAAGCAAGCTTCATTGTAAATTATATATTTTTAAAATGGTAGTCTTTATTTTATTAAAGCTTTTCAGAAATATATTTTAAAAATCTTAACTAAAATGCATCTAGAAGGAAAACTTATTTACTTAATGGCTAAACTTTCTTCCCCCATATATATACACTTTTTAAAAATAAATCTGTTTCTTTATTTATTTATTTTTAAATATGTTAATACAGTATTTCTTCTCTTCATATCTAATCTCTTACTTGCAAAACTACCACTCATTTTTTCAGTAACCTACTGTTTTAAAAAATATTAAATGAAAAAAAAAAAGTGCATAAATTTCAGATACGGTTTTATATATAGGTATGCTGTTATGAGTCACCTCTCTCTCCATCGGCCATTCTCTTATTTTTTGCAACCATATCATGTGCACTCAATCACTGATATATTATTGTACTTTTTTAAAATTATTTTTAATATGATGTCCTAATATGTAAATTTTTCAAATCAAATTGTATCAAGGGTATGTTTATACATGTTTGACTTACACCAAAGGTTTGCTTTTATCTATGGTTTAAATATTCACGAAAAGACTTAGAAACAATATGGGGATTCTGGCTATAAAGTTAGAGATACATTTTTATTATGGTGTGATGTCTAGTAAAAATCTTATTAAGAATATTACTGTAAAGATTTGGAACTGAGTTTTTACTAATTTCACTGTCATTCCTAGGTGCTGTAATTAATTAATTATAGTCAGCTGAGCCCCTGGATTTTTAAAAAAAAAAATGAACAAAGATGAAAGCAGTATTAATAGCACATTTACTCATTTATTCTAGATCAGGGGTGTCCGATCTGCGGTTCAGATTGGCTTTGAATGTGGCTGAACACAGTCACAAACTTACTTAAAACATTGAGATTATTTTCTGATTATGTGTCACAATGTGAGTAAAATAAACATATGTGTGCTCTTGCTATTTGTATGCATGCATGGCTTCAGTTTTACTGCAGTGTGTGGTTTCCAGTATGTTGTTATCCAAGCACAGACAGTAGAATTGATAATATGGGATGTTTTAGTTGTTCATGGTACCTTGGTGTGGCAGCTATTATAAATGATATTTCAATCTATTATTGTGATTATGTATTTTACGTGTGGCCCAAGACAAGTCTCCTTTCTCAAACATGGCCCAGAGATGCCAAGAGGTTGAATACCCTGCTTTAAATAAAGCATCTTATAATCAATCAGTTTGATTGAAAGAAATAGCGAACAGAAATATAATACTCGATAACTTTAAAAATGTATATGTCTGTTTTGAAATTAGAAGTCAAAGAAACAGTTGATTTGAAAAACAAAATGGACATTATTAGAAAAGCACAAACGTTGGAAATACAGTGTAGTGCGAATCATTATAAATAAAAAACGAAAGACTTGCATTGATGAGTTTGAATACGCATTAGGCGACTAGCATAGTTCTGTCACTTCCGGGATTCAAATTTTTTATAAACCCCGCTAAATACTTCATAATGTAAAATTTCACAAAAAAGAAGCAATTATAATGAGTTCTTATGGAGTAGGGTTTTTTTTTTATTTTAAATTCAAAATATAAAAAAAAAAAAAGATTAAAAAAATAAAGATTAAATGGAGAAAAATGTTAATTAATGAGTAAACATTATAATATTTCATTGCTGATTGCCATTTTTCTTCTTATATAGCCACCGAATGATATTTTCTAAATCATGATTTACTGAAGTAAAATAAAGCATAAAAAAAAAAACTAACCACAATGAACATTTTAAAATTAAATAAAAAAACAATTCAAAATTTACTTTTCATGCACTTTTGTTCAATTATTAAATTTTTTAATTTTTGTAATTTGTAAGCATTAAGTCTTTGAATTTATTTTGCAATGGTATTGATTTTTTTTTTTTTTAAATCGTGTAATTTATTATACATTGAAATTAAATAAAATATAAGTAAAGAAATACTATGTACAATTGATTGCTATAGTTTTAATAATATATATAAATTATTATTATTTTTTTTTTATAGTATGCAATTTATCCATTCTACTTTTGAACACTTTTTAGCAAAACCCTTTATCGTACATATATGCATACATAATCGTAAGTTTCGTCTGTCCTGCAGTTTTCTTCAGAATGTAAGATTGTGTATGCATATATGTACAATAAAATATTTTGCTAAAAAGTGTTCAAAGTCGAGTGGATAAATTGCATTTATAATAAGATAATACAGCAAAATGAAGGAAGTAGTGAATTTGATAATATTTCTAAATCTTTTTTTTTTTGCCAATCTATATTTAATCACAAATAAATTACAAGATTATTGATTTAAAATTTAAAATAGAAATGGCATTTAAAATTAATGTTTAGTAAGCATTCATCATATAAAGTTGATTATTAGCTACACAGTGCCAACAGTTTTTTTCCTTAAAATAGCTTAAATTACGATCATCATATTTTTGCAGCATGCAAAATAACATAAGAATTTTAATTCATAAAATTGATTGAATGATTATTGAGCTAATGTACACATTTTGCAATTCAATATTAATATCCTTTGTTGTTGTTGTACATTATTAAAGAATGTTACTGTGCTGTATGAAGCTGTCTTTTTTATTCTTGTAGTTGTTAAAGATGTAACTCTTATATAGTTTGAGTATATCATAAGTGAAAGCACTGAATATTTTGTAAAGTTACCGGATAAAAATTAAATAAAGTGCATTAATCTTATTTTAATTCTATAATCAAAACATTACTGCATAATATATAATAAATAAACTATATCTTTAGCAGGCATGTTACCATTTTATTTTCAGATGTAGCTTTAATGAAGTCACTATCTTATGAAATCATCGTTCTTACAAAATGGCCACCATTTTTTGATTGCCTCTTGAAATTTTTTTAAAGATTGTAATAGCGAATAATCAATTGTAAATCAAATTAGTGTGTACAAATTGATGATGCTCGATATGGCAAATTCTATAATAAAGATCCATAGCTAACCAAGGTAAAGGTGTATATAATTCATAAAATTCTGATTATGGCAATAAGTTAATACACCTGGGTCTCTTTTTATGCGGACTTATTTAACATGATTTTGAAGTTATGCGATTCATGTTTCACCGGAAGTGGAACTCCGATAATGCGCTATTACTTTAAATAATAAATTTCGGCACTTACGTTATATTGAAAGTAATAACACATTATTGGAATTCGACTTTCATCTTAGTAATTTCAATATTTTCAGTGCTTTATAATAGTAAGATTTTTATGCAATAATGAAATTAAAATCATGATTTCCACATTTTATGTATACACACATTAAATTTTACAAAATTATAATGTAAATTTGTTCAAACATTGTGCGTGTTAATTTTGCATTTTAAATCACATTCTGTTTTTGCTTTTTAAAAAAGAAGTTTCCACAAGTTTATTTTTAAAAGGTGAGTAATAGCAATGGGCACAATTAAATTTGATAATTAAAAATTAAAATCTGATTTTTAATTGTAATTAACAATTTAAAAATTACTTATGGCAATTTGAAATTAATGTGATGTGAAATTTGATTTTTAAATGGAATTGAAAATTAAAAAATTAAAGACAAAAATAAGAATTTAATTTTTAGTTGTTAGTATCATAAACAATTAATAAAATCATCGTCTCAAAGATTGATTACTAATTAAGTTGTCACCAGAAAACCATTGACCAGTTTGCAAACAAGCATGTTTTTCGGCAAATAGAGATAATAATTAAAATGTGTATAAAAAAATGTAAATTACTCTACTGTAAATTTTGCATAAAAATATATTATTTTGCATAAAATTAAATATTATAGTTAAAAAAAGTTTATCTTGTATCAATTTTTTTCAAATTTGAAATTTTTTATTAGTCATATTTTATTTCCTTATTTTTTTTTTGCGCAAATTTTAAAGTAATTTTACGTTGGTGCTTTGCTTTTATGTGAATTTTGAAAAATCACAGATGCACCCCCCCCTTTCAATGTAAGTTATGTCTATTTTTGCGCAATTTCGTTTGCGTATGTTTTCTGAGGAACCTATCTATCGCGTAAAACGAGACCCAGGTGTACATTTATTTATATTTTGTTCGTAAAGGTGTTTATAATTCATAAAATTCCATATAGTAGTGCCACCTGTGCTAAACAGTAATCAATAGATGCCAGAAGGCTTGCGCATAAAATCCCTATCTAATGCCTACTCATCCAATATCCCCAGACTAGTTTCTGGCTTGTGGCCTTCGTCAGTGAGGAGCTTTGGATCTGAGAGCACTGCATCTAGATCTTAGGATCTAATGCAATCCTCTAGCAACCACCTTTTATCTCTACTTAACTACAAAACTATGAGCATGAAATTGAAAACACAAAAAATATTTTCAATCTAAGCTCAATAGCTTATATAGTCATATGGGTCTGAACTCAGTTCAGCACCCATACATTTTGGTGTATTTGGCTTTTTAATAATCATAGCCACCACTACCCTATTAGGCAGGATTGGTGTTAAACCAGCATGCATCACATCATCACATCTCCAATACTAGCATATAATTGTTTATAAACAAAGCAAAGCAAAACTCCATATAGTAGTGCCACCTGTGCTAAACAGAGTAATCAATGGATGCCAGAAGGCTTGTGCATAAAATCCCTATCTAATGCCTACTCATCCAATATCCCCAGACTAGTTTCTGGCTTGTGGCCTTCGTCAGTGAGGAGCTTTGGATCTGAGAGCACTGCATCTAGATCTTAGGATCTAATGCAACCCTCTAGCAACCACCTTTTCTCTCTACGTAACTACAAAACTATGAGCCTGAAATTGAAAACACAAAAAATATTTTCAATCTACGCTCAATAGCTTATATAGTCATATGGGTCTGAACTCAGTTCAGCACCCATACATTTTGGAGTGTTGGGCTTTTTAACAACCATAGCCACCACTATTCTATTAGGCAGGATTGGTGTTAAACCAGCATGCATCACATGATCACATCTCCAATACTAGCACATAATTGTTTATAAACAAAGCAAAGCAAAACTCCATATAGTAGTGCCACCTGTGCTAAACAGAGTAATCAATGGATGCCAGAAGGCTTGTGCATAAAATCCCTATCTAAAGCCTACTCATCCGATATCCCCAGACTGGCTTCTGGCATCCATTGATTACTCTGTTTAGCATAGGTGGCACTACTATATGGAGTTTTGCTTTGCTTTGTTTATAAACAATTATGTGCTAGTATTGGAGATGTGATCATGTGATGCATGCTGGCTTAACACCAATCCTGCCTAATAGGGCAGTGGTGGCTGTGATTGTTAAAGAGCCAAAGACACCAAAATGTATGGATGCTGAACTGAGTTCAGACCCATATGACTATATAAGCTATTGAGCTTAGATTGAAAATATTTTTTTGTGTTTTCAATTTCATGCTCATAGTTTTGTAGTTAAGTAGAGATAAAAGGTGGTTGCTAGAGGGTTGCATTAGATCCTAAGATCTAGATGCAGTGCTCTCACTGACGAAGGCCACAAGCCAGAAACTAGTCTGAGGATATTGGATGAGTAGGCATTAGATAGGGATTTTATGCACAAGCCTTCTGGCATCCATTGATTACTCTGTTTAGCACAGGTGGCACTACTATATGGAGTTTTGTTTTGCTTTGTTTATAAACAATTATGTGCTAGTATTGGAGAGGTGATCATGTGATGCATGCTGGTTTAATTCATAAAATTCTGATTATGACATTAAGTTAATTTATTTATATGTGTAAATAAATAAACATTTTCGTGTGTGCGGGTTTTTTTTTTTAATGTTTTAAATAAATATATTTTTTGATGGATGGTATAATTTTTATTCATATCTTCAGTATTTTTTACTTCTGTTTGCTAATAGTATGTTCAGAATTAGCAATAAAAATAACTATATATTAGCAAACATGCTTATAATATCGTGAAAAAGAAAACATTTTGAATACATTTATCCTTATAATCAATATGAGATAAGTAAATAAATTGTAATTGGTTTTGTAAAAAAATATTTTGGGTAATCTGTCAAAGAAATCAACTGTGCAAAAAAGTAGCCCCTGTCCGATTTGGAATATGTAAATATGGAAATAATAATAATAACTTTTATCTTTATGTTTATTAATAATAATAACTTTTTTATATTTTTTAGCCAGTGTTGTTAAGAATCATCTTTTTATATATTCTATTTAGCTAGGAAAAACTTTTTATTTTTTATTATTTGTTTATTTTTAAAAATTTAGTGGTTTTATGATTGTACGTTTGAGAGTAGTTAATAGAAAAACATCAATTGTAAGAAATTAAAAGTTTATAAATTGCTACTTGTAAAACATAAATTATATACCAGTTATTGTTTTTGAAGTTATTGTTCATTGCAAATATCCCTCCTCGATCATTTCCTTTTTTTTTTTTTTAACCTTTAGAGAAATGAAAGGGTTTTGTTTATTTGTCAGTCTGTAGTATTATAGTAATAGGTTTTATTCCAAGCTCTTATTTCAAACTTTTTTTTCTAACCTAGGCTTGCTGCTAACAATAAATCCTTTAGGAAATGGATAAAGATTGTTGTCAGGAATAATCAAGACTGTAAATAGTGTTTGCTGTTCAACCTCTTGAGGGATCGCTTGCCAAGATCTCAGTGCGTTTTTATACATCATGTTATGATTTACGGTTGATTGTTAACATTTACTTTGCGTGGCGCTATAAAATATGTGCGTGCATATAAAATTTTATAACATTGCCAGGAAAATAAATTTACAAGTCTTGCGCAGGGAAGCCTTGGGTGGTAAGAGAATCTAACAAGATTTAGAAAAAGATATGCAGCAGTGGTATATTACTACGGAATGGTTAAGTAATTTTCTAATGCTTGTCCAGGACTCATTTATTGGGAAATTTTAAATTCTAATAATTTCTAGTTCTGAAATGCAATCTTTTTAATAAATATCAAAATGTTTCTGTGATTTGTCAGCTCTAAAATACAATCACTGCCATTTTAATAAAATAAAACACTTTTGCTAACTACCATTGAGAATTATTTTGCGAATGTTAGAAAATTGAATAGGCGCATGTACACACACGCGCGCGCACACACTCAAAAGCGTTAATCTACACAAATATTTTTATAATCTAACTCATATAGACTGATATGCACATTACATGCATAATATGCTTATGCATTTAAGAGTTTTTTTACTTAGTTTGCGCTCACGGCCATTTTGAAAACTAAAAACAATCTCTGATACATCCAATTGATAAATGACATAAATATTGAGTAAAAGTACTTTAAATTCATATTTTAGAAATTATAAGCAAGTAAAAATAATATGCTTTATTTTATTAGGGATTTTTTTTAAATTTACCTTCACAAAATATTTAAAATATGACAGCAGGCAAAGCGACAAAATATGCGGGGAGGGGAGGAGGGATGGTTTTACCGACCCGAAGGACCAAAAGAGCAGAAGTCTGATCAAACCAAGCTTATAATTTCCAAATACTAAAAGATTATACTATGTGCCCATATGAAATAAAGTATACTATTTTTACTAGCTTATAATTTCTAAAATGTGAATTTAAAATACTTTTATTCAATATTTGTGTCACTTATTACTGGTTGGATGTCTCAGCTGTGGTTTGGTTGGCTTTTAGATTTCAAAATGGCTGCGAGCACAAATTAAATCGGCATCTTTTATTTAATAGTTTTGACATTTCTTTTTTAATAATTAGTTACTTTAAAAACAAAATTAGAATTAAAACAGGAAAACTCTCCATACAGTATTGCCATTCAGTGCAAGCCAGAGTAATCAATGGATGCTAGAAGGTTTGTGCATAAAATCCCCATCTAGTGCCTACTCGTCCAATATTCCCAGACTAGTTTATGGCTTGTGGCCTTCATCAGTGAGTATTGAGTGGCAATACTAACTATATGGGGAGTTTAGTCTGTTTTAATAACAGTTATAAGCAAGCATAAGAAATGGTGATCATGTGATGTTTATTGGCTTAAAATTAGAATTCTTTATTCATGTTATAAGAACACAATGTGGACTTTTTTTTGCTTCTATTGCTTTCAATAGGAAATCCAAACGCTTCACTTAATTTCCTAAAATCATTGATAATAATAATTCATGCTTTATAGAATAATATGATGGTACTGAATTAGCTTTTAATTACTTTTATGGCTATCTTTCATGCTATTTTGCAGATTTTACTTAACTAGATGGTAAAAATTGGAAATAAACTAAATATTATTTTATTAGTTTTAAAAAAATCTGAAGATGTCAGTAGTCTTCAGAGAAAAACTACAAATGAGTCAGCAAAAGCCTTAGGCATATAAATGAATTTGTAAATTCTTTAATTATTGTTAGCTATGAGCAAAAAATTTGCATAATTCTATAATTTATTTAAATATTTATGATTATTTTTGCTAATATTTTATAGTAATTACTAAAAAAGAAATATCTTCATATTCATACTTAGATTTTTTTAAAATATGTTTTTCTTTTAAAAATTCAAGTTCAGAATTTGAATAAACATTAAAAAGGAAACTGATCATTATGATTGTTATGTTCTATCAAACGTAAAAGCATTTTTAAATTTTAAAACAGAATTTCTTTACAATGCCTTTATAATAATTCATTCATGTTTACAAAATGAAAATCATTCAAGAAAGATTTGTTAATTTATTTCTTCAGTAGCATTAGTATAATTAGGCAATAAGAAAAAAGTAATTATTCTCTTTATATATTTTATTTTATTATTATTTTTTTGTATAGCAAATAGAGGGATTTGAACTTAGGATTTTCAGTATTCTCCACTCCCTCAAACAGCCATTACCCATGACTACACACATGTGAAAAAGAAATGATCCCCAATGTATGTATTTATAAGTATTTCATGCAGAATAAGGACTCATCAGTTGGGCCAGATCTTACTCTTTTTTGAGATGGCGTGGACGATGAATATAGACTGAAAATCCTAAGTTCAAATCCCCCTATTTATTAAATTAAGTCATGGGACGTCTGACTTGATTTTTTTATTACTCTATTTACTATATTAAACATTTACTATAGTGATTGAATAGGTTAATTAAAATATTATTTTTTTATATATATGAAAAGTTCAAATATTTTTTGGGATGTTTTTTATTTGTAAACTTACATTTCTAATAAATCCAAGAACAATTTATTGATTCATAATGTTGAATAAAGATTAAGTTAAAATATATGGTGGGAAAATATTAAAATGCAGAAGAGAAGAGTTAACTCTATTATTATGATAGAATGCTATCCATTGTCATTCTCAATAATCTAAGATAAAAGTTTCTGTCATCATTGAAATTATTTAATAGTCATTTATTAACTCTTCAGACTTTATTTAATTGGTATATTTGTTATAAAAATGTATTTTTAGCATATTTATATTACATATCTTCTGAAAACTTTAGAATAATAAATATAGGTAAAATTTAGATTAATGAAATAATAAGGTATTTATTTATATAGCACTGATCGCTAATTTACAATTACAATTTATTGACATAGTGCTATATAAATAAATACCTTATTATATATATATATGTTTAACTTCAACTAAGAATGATGTATAGTAAATTTAAAATAATTTTGCAAGCATCATTCATTTAAGCATAATAAAGTAATTTAAAGTGACTGCTTAATATCTTCACACTCTCATCTCCAAACACTTAAGATTGGCCCATACTTAAACATTTGGGTTGAAAAGATAGATGGATTCATTCTATCTTTTCATAAAGACTTTATCTTGTGTGAGAATGAGAGTATTCATTTACATATAGTTTAAAATCGGTAAAGCGCATGTGCATTAACCTGATCGCTAATTTACAATTAATGAAATAAATAAATAAATAAATAATAAACACTGAATATACTTACATCAAATTGTTGGAAAAAAAAGAAGTGGAATTGAAAACGGCTCTATACATTTCAGTGAATCGTACCATTTATTTTTAAGTGTCCATATTAGTTTCTTAATTTTTTAGTTTAGAGCTTCCATTTATTGACTAAAACTAAAGTTCAAAATATTACACAGGGGTAAACTGGAGTAAATGTACATGCCAGTGATATAGTGAAATCCAAAAGTAAATATTGAAAAGCTATTACACTCAAGTCTAAATTAATCATATTTTATGTAAACAAAAATTAATTGGTTACCTGTTGATGTGATAAAGGTACAAACCTTATTCGTTCTTTACTTATTTTTCTGAGCTTTGATTTTTTTAATTTTTTATCTTATATTAGATTTTATTTTGTGTTATCTTATCGCTTTTTATTATCATCAAAACATGCATATATATTTTTTTTATCATTGAATAGAAATGTGCCGTTTTCATCTTTTAAAAGAATATTGCGTTTGTGTTTGAGAATGTCCTGCATACTCACTGTAATATCAGAGAGTTAGTAATATTACTAAACAGTACATATCAAAGGCTGATTAAGAAAAGAACCACTTGAACATTAGTATACTGAACTGATAATTTGACTTTTTTTAAAAAAATCCAGATAAAATTATGAAAGTAAACTTTAAATTTCAATGACTGCTTGATTTTAGTGCTTTGGCATAAGTTAGGACATTTTAACATAAATTCTTGATTACTCTTGAATTCATGAATTCACACATTTATATTAAAAAAAAGAGAGCAGTAGGTAAATTGATTCGTTTGATTAACATGAAAATGTGCTTCTGTCATTCATAGTTTGTCATTTTGAAATGTTAACTTTTTCTAAAATAGCAACCGGAAAATGTAAAACTGCTTACTTTAATTAGTGATTTTAAAATGCATATACAGATTTATTTATTATAAAAGATTAAAGATCACTTCTGAAATTTTGATGATTAGTCAAAGTTTTTGAACAATAGATTATAATAATATTCCCCCATTATGTGCCATTTAAAAAATATATTAATGTTAACATCTCAGTCATATACATTGTGCATTTTTTTTATTTTCTTTTAAAATTTTATTCAGTTTTTATTAGATATAAACATATGTAATTTAAAAACCTGCTTTTTTACATAAATTTTACAAAAACATTAAAAAAAACACCAGGTTGATATAAGGAAATGTTTTTAAATATAATAACATTTAAATAAGTCTTTATAAATATACTATATATACAGTATTTTATATTTTGTTAATAATGTCTATTTAAAGGTATTAAAATTAGTTTATAAAATTGTTTTTTTTTTTTAATGGACGAGTTTCTATGTTTATATTTTAAATTGATTGCTTATATATTGTACCCTTACTTCTCGATATATAATATAGTTTGAAATACAACTAGCTCAATTGAATTGTTATGCTTAATAAAAATTTGCATATCTATCTTTGATATCCTTTTATACTATCATATTCTAATTAAATTTATTATCAATTATCAAAATCAATATAATTCTTTATTATGTATTAATTAAATAAGTATTTATCAAAATCATGAGACTGTGAAGTAAAGTTACAAAGCAATAAGTAGATTTACATTGAGTCAATATCTCCCAAGACATTGTCTCAATGGCATAAGAATACTATTACCTCCATATTAACTTACTACTACATCTACAGCATTCTTATGGCTTTCAAATAATATAAATTATCTTTAATAATAATAAAATAAATGTCAACTTTTATTAAGAAAATATAATTAAATAATCTCAGGCTCTTCTAATTATCTTAAGTCATGATAATCCATGTACATAAGTATGATAAGGGATTTTATATCAAACCTAAATACACCTAACTTATTCTAATAATAATTATAATGAACAATACTACTTTTAGGGTATAACTCAACCTTATCTATTTCTATTATACTATTAATTATTAAATAAATAAATAATCATGTATATATCTTTTATTTTCATATGGTATCTTAATCTTGGAATAGATCAAAATCTTATAATTTAATAATCTGTGGCAATAAATAATACTGTAATCTTATATTGTGTATTATAACCATCTTATGACCATTGTAATATAATATATTAATGTTAATCAATTCTTATAAATGATATCAAGAAAATATTGTGTTTATTTCTAATACCAATAATAAATTCATATTGTGCAAATATTATGTTTATTCAAATTATCTGCTGTCAAATGCTGTGATGCAAAATAATGAACTCGACACACTTTTAAAACAAATTAAACAAATTTATTTACATTAACTTTGACCAAGAATTTATTTACAATATTTACAGTTCAAATTAGAAAACAAAGAAAAATAAAAATAAGAAAAATAATAATACAAGATGTTTACACTGTTATTAGCTCATACTCCTACTAAATAATCTATACATTTTTAAAATGCTGTACTAATAGCATTGAAGTATATTTTCAAACTTAGACTTTAAATAAATATCAATGAACTTCAATTATTATACAGAAAATTTATGTAAAACAATATTTATATAGCATATGTAAACAATTAAATTTTACTAATTAAATTGCTACATCATTTAAGTATTATTGTTATTCATTTCATACAACATATGTTCACTTCAATATCAGCATTATTCCAATAGCATATGTGCATAAACTAATGTATCTTTGTAATGTAATAAAAATAACTGATTATAATTTATATTTCATTTAATGCAATTCATGCTACATGTTTTATCAAATATGCATTACATATATGTACTGTTAAAATAATAATAATTAAATTATTCATCAATTTCAAATTCATAAAGTATTATATTAGATAAATTCTATGATTCTTTTCTATGTGAAATTATTACTCTACTTTATGTGTTATTCTACTCCTTCCTAATAAATTTTCTATCTACAAAGCATCCTTTAACTTATTTCAAAACTTCCGGAAAAACAACTTCAACTTTAAATAAATACTAATCATCCAAAATATCTATACTTCATCATCTATATTCGGTAAATCTTCAATCCAAATATAAACTTCTACATAAAACTTAACTTAATTTATTCAATAAAACAAAAATAAAATATAGACTTTAAAATCTCTTCCTAACTTGCAATAAAATAATTACTTATGAATAATAAATATAATTCTGATACTATAACATAAAATAACAATATTAAAATTTATTTATGAAAGAATCATATAATTATTTCTAAGCTTCTTATGTAATATTGCATCGTATTTATATCATAAATTCAAATTATGCATATTTAAATAAACTGTCACTGCCAATGTAATGTGTGTATATTTTTAAAATATTTATACATTCATTCCAAACAACATAATATTTGATTGATCTAAAGAAAACATATTAAATACATCAAAATTATTATTATTACAATTTTTACCATCAATAATGATTTAATGTACAGTCCATCTTCCAATATTCTTCGGAATTACAGCTTCATAAAATAATTCACATTTATATTCACGATCATTCTTTAAAATATTATGTGTTGTATTAAATATAAATAACCTTATGCAATTAATCATTATATTATTTTTAGTTATTATTTAAAAAAAAATGTACCTATCTCATTTTTAATAGATTAATAATATTTAAATTTTATGTTAGATAAATAAAACAGAATTCATATTACGTAACTCCAGCGATGTCTTCTTTTACCACAATAGTTCTTTAATCCTAGGTACACATTCACTAAAACACTATTTCCGTTTTCTGGTCCATCACGTGTTTTTTAAAAGTTTATGAAAAATGAAAAACGTTCTTTTAAAATAAAATAAAAGTTAATTCTTCCATAAGAAATAAAATAAAATTAAAATAGTTTATAGGATCCTGATCTAGTTCTTTAAAGAATATTATTTTAAAATTATTATTTTTCTCAAAATTAGTATATAGTTTATAAAATTCTCATTAAATTATTTTGATTAACTTGGACGTCCACGTATTACTTGCGCATTTCTTAACAAAATATCCAGGTAAGAATAAGCTTCTTCATCTAAAACGACCAGCGTTTAAATTATTTCAATATAATAATTTTTATTATATTAAGACTTTTAGCTAATTATATTTTCAATTTATTTGCCTTTTTTTAAAAACTGTCAACGTTCAGTCTTTTAAACATAAAGACTTAGCAAGGCAAGTATTTATAAAACTACTTTTATTTCTAATATCTTTCCTTAAGATATATATTTAAATTTATATTTACAAAAATACTTTCTTCATAAAGAAGTATTTTATTCTTTAAAATATCTATTTTCTAATAGTCAATAGCAATTAGCTCTTAAAATTATATACTGTCCAAAATATTACTTTTCTCCATTTCGTAATTTTCCGAACTAATCCAGCGTTTATCATATTCCTAGGGTAAAGTTTCCGATATATTTTCACTATATATGATGTTTCCATGATTATTTGCTTGCAAATTGAGCTTAAATAGAGACGAATGATAGGGGAAAATTAAATTAACACTGCATACTTATCATTTAAAACTTTTATAAATTATTTACAAGACACTCTTATAATTTTGAAAAATGATTTTAAAAGCGTCTATAAAATTTACTTAGCTATTTTTTTTTTTAAATACAATTAACTTAAAAATTCAATCACAGAGTCCTCTCCTAACAATTGAACTGAGCTTTTATACCGGAAGAAACTTCCCATCTGATTGGTACATTTAAACAATCAACTTGCTGGCTTATTTACATATTTACCAACAACACAAAATTAAAAATAAATAATGACTTATTTAATATTTAATATTTATTACATTATCAAATTTTAAAATAATCTTTATCATTTATTTAAATCCATTAAACATTTTTTAAAAATATTCTTACTGACTTGATTATAATTTTAACTTTTATAAGATTATTTAAAATACACTAAGTCTTTTTATACGTTATATTTTTAAAGCAATATTTTTTTAAAAATCAGATTTAATATTCTACATTGATTTATCTTTATTTTTATCTCGTGATAGCTCACATATTATTTATAAATTTTATAACATGATTTTAAAATAGTTTTGCAACTTTACGAAACATCTTCCAAGCATGTGTGTGCGTATTTAACTAACATCTGTTTTTTACAACAAAAGAAACGCTTCTCATAATCTAAAAATAACTAACAATTGCATTTTTTAAAATAAATATTTTTTAAAATAAATAAGATATTATACTAAATTTTAAAATAATTATTTGATATCATTAAAATCAAATATTAATCTTCTATTTAAGTATTTATAATAATAAAAATATTTATATTCTTTTATAACATTATTTTATCAACAATAAACATATGCATTTAATTTTAACTTGTCTTTTCAATTACTTTAGCTTTAAATATTTATTTATTAAATCTATTAATGCAGTATTGATTATGGCCATTTTTCCAACCATATATTATAATCATCATCATTTAAAATGTCTCTCTCAATATCAGCACAATTTTACATATCAAATACTCATAGATTGCTTTAATTAAACCTTTTGAAATATTACCATAAGCAAAATTAACATCACATATTCAAATATATCTTAAATTTAAAATTTTTAATAGATTAGCACAAAATTAGATGGTGACCCATACAAAAGGGCACAATATATATTGCACAAAATCAGGATTGATAGTTAAATTGGAGTTTTCTTACACATTTTTAATAATATTTTCATCTGATGTTTATATAAGTATTGCATAGCAATATTTGGATAACAATTTTGCAGATAAGTTTATTTACATTTTACATATTTTTATAGTGGATAGATTTGTAGTAAAGAGGACAATAAATTGTTAACAAGGGTCTATTGAAGAGAGTTCTAGGTATCGAACTATAACATCCTAGATTCCTCACTTGGGATACCCGTACCCTCATGGGGTACAGACGACAAATAGAAGGTAAATAAATATATATTGTTAATACATTTAAAACATAGTTATGTTATCATCATTTCTGACCTATTCCATGTTGGTACTGTAGTCAGCCATGCTAGCAACACATCATGTCTCTTTTTGGACACAGACACAGTGCGGTTGCATATATTTTTTTTTCATTGCAGGATTCAATAACTCAGAATGCCCAGTTAGGATTCGCGATAACTGATGAAATTGCCAGGTAGCGAAAAAAAGTCAAGAAATGTTCAGCAAAAAAGTAATTTATAGTTGGATGAATCAACTGCTGCCTTTAACTATGCACAGCCTCCTTTTTTTTCTTTTTTACTATATATATATATATCAGAATGAAATCAAAGAGCAATTATTTTTTATTATAAATCTTTGAAAGAAGCATCAAAGGCAGTGGACATTATGAATTTGGTGAATGTATATTTTGATTCCAATGGCCTTTCATGTGAATTAGTACAATCTATTTGCAGTAATGGTTCTCCCACTATGTTTGGGGGGGGGGGTCGGGTTGCGCAGCTTTTATGTTGAAAACTTAATTACTGTTTTTTTATGTGTTAAAGAGTTGACCGGGAAGGAACCCGGGCCAGCTGCTTGGAAGGCAGCTTTGCTAACCACTAGGCCACCAACGCTTGACTACTGTGTCTTTCTTATTATAATGAATAGGGAGTAGGATAATTTACTAAAAACCAATGGGATATGGGGACCCAAAGGATTGAGAACCCCTGCTGTAGGGTATCTTTTGGTTATTCTCAATCTGCTAATTGATATTGGATTTTTGTAAAACTATTTGTTTTCTACTAAGTTATTTGAAAGGATTTTTTTTCAGGATTTTTATTCATATCATTAAGTTTATGTAATGACTAAGTTTTTAGTTTGCCCAAGTCTTCATTTCCCATCAATTTTTATAGAATCACCTAACGTCTTTCTGTAATCTCATCATATGACCTAATTGTTATTATTATATGATATAGATGAATAATCATTAGTCTTTTATTTATTAATAGTTTGATATATATTTTATTAGCCTACCATATTATATATATGTATAAAAGGAAAAAAGCAAAACAATAATTGATTTCATCTTGACAATAGAAATTACTGTGATTTCTTTTATAAGGTGTGTTAATAAAAGGGTTAAATACATTTATTTTAAACTAAAAAATATGTTAAAATTTGATCTGGATTGTATTTTTTTTTCCGAAAGATTTGTTTCAGTAGAGATGAAATTAAGTTGGAGGTATCACAAGATCTATAACATTCTGTGCATTAATTTTACAAGATTATTTTTAAAAAAATAATATATATATATTTAAAGAAATCATTTCATCTTTAGTATTATAAAGAAAATTTTAATACAAAGTGTGGAACGGGTGGGGGGCGGCAGTTGTCAGATTTTTTTTTTTTAAGTTTTGGATTAAATTCAAATTACATATCAGATTATTAATTAATATTTTGTAATGCAGTGTTAATGTAAATTATTTAGGGTAGCATTTTTTTTATGAGAATGAAGTATAAAAGATGTGATATGTTGGACTATTTCCATCATTTATGAGTGATGTTGAATGTACAGAAAATTTTAAACTTTATTTAAACTTTTCAAATACAAACAACTTGTTAGTAATAACACACAAATAGACAATACAAACTTTATTTAAACTTTTCAAATACAAACAACTTGTTAGTAATAACACACAAATAGACAATACACTATTGTCTATTTGTGTGTTAAACTTTTCAAATACAAACAACTTGTTAGTAATAACACACAAATAGACAATACACTATTGTCTATTTGTGTGTTATTACTAACAAGTTGTTTGTATTTGAAAAGTTTAAATAAAGTTTAAAATTTTCTGTACATTCAACATCACTCATAAATGATGGAAATAGTCCAACATATCACATCTTATAATATACCATCATTACAAACCTTCAGACAAATATGAAGTATAAGATTTAATATTTAATATTAAAGATTGTGTATCGAGGATAACCATTGATGATGATTATTAACTGTCTTTTTATTTCTTGATTATTGAGTACTGATTGGAAGAATCTTTTGAGAATATTTATTATATATATATAACCATTAGAAACCAGTCAACACGTAAATAACCCCGATATTGATAACAATCAACAATGTCAAATTGTTGTCAAGGCAATCTCCTTTTAATAATAAAGGTAAAATCCCTTTAACAATCAAGGTGGATGTAGGCTGCCTTGACAACAGTTTGAAATTGTTGATTGTTATCTATATTGGGAAAATGTTCAATCACCCTCCCAAATATTATGTTATTTTAGCAATGCCCTCTGTGAATAAAAATAAAGTCTAGAGTAGAATGAAAATAATTGTTCTTTTACAGCATTATACCATTTGGAATTTATTGGTTATTCAATTTTACAGTAGATGGCTCTAGAGTAGAGACAATAACTGCTCTTGGATGCATATGAGTAAGGGTATAAGAAATCAGAGATAATGTGTTATTATTGTTAGTAAGAATTACTAATCTGTTATTATAACCAAACAGTTATCAAGATTGCTACAGAACTATGTAAAATACATATTTACCACACTCTAAAGGTATCCCAACAATTTAAATAAAGCAGGAAAAAAGTGGTTTTTTAAATCAATATTCTAATCCTTATCCAAGTATTTAGTAGTGAACTAAAGTTTTCACAAAATATGAAAGTGAAACATATTTTTATAAATTTATGCATAAGTAATGATTGATCGTTTGCTCTTTTTTCCTAACAAAATCTTTAACTCAATTTTCACCCATTTTTCTAATTTCTGATCTATTTGAAACTTTGCATATATATTTTGAGAGGTATTATTCTCCCCTCTTCTTCAGGTGTTGCTTCAGGAAAACACTTTGCATATATATATTCCTGATGACAATACATTTTTCTAGAGGTTGCAAATGATTTTAATTAAAAAAATTAGCAAAAAATTTAAATTTGTAATTCTGCATGGGATTCATTACTTTTTACAGTACTGCCATCTAGCAGCATTAAGTTGCATCTAAACTGTCTTCATTTCTAATTTCTGGAATTATATAAAATTAAAAAGATAAAAAATACAGTATACATAAAATTAAATAAATTCTTTTATTCACCTAAATGCACCCAAAGGTAAAAAAATAAATTTTCTTCAACTTTATGAGAATTTTTGATATTATATGATCAGAATGAAAGTGTGCAGCATTCAATATGAAGACCACACATTTATTTTGATTGTGTAATATTTAGAATATTGTGAAAGCTGAAGACATTTTAATTTTTTTAACTTTTTACTTTTTTCTACATATTTACGAATATAAAATGTGTTTTTTTTAAAAGAAAATTTTATACTTTTTATTTTAGTACTTTTTAATCTAGAAGTGAAATACTTCAATCTAACCAGTACATTAAGAGTAGATACTACAAGTGAGGGTAATTGGTAGGAGAGTTGATTATTTGATGGTTTGTATTGCAAATGTCTAGTTAAAAAATAGCTTATTACACTATCAATCAGTCAGTAGTAAATGTTATTGCCATATTTCTATTTTAAGATTAGTTTTTATTTTTGGTTTTCACCATTTGTGTATCACCTTTATTTCTTTTATATTACTCATACTAATAAATAGAATGAATATAATATTATATAATTGTTTCTAATATTAAAAATATAGTCTCTTTTTTTAATTATGAAGTTGTTGGTAAATGAAATTAAAAGCATTTATTTTTCCCATTTGCATAACATTTTTGTTTTTTATAAATAGATTGTCTAATATAATGAAATGGTAGATAGAAATTATTTAGCCTTTCCTTAAATTCATAAAGCAATATGCTATTATCTGAAATATTATTTTATTTTTGCAATATAAATTTATATCTACTCTCTATAAATAAAATCATAAGTGACGGATGTAACAATTTATGTATCATACTAAATCGGGATTATTTTAAATTCTTATTTTGCAAGTAATTTTATAGCTGCTGAAATGTTTAAAATTAACTTATAGAGTGTTTTTTTTTTTAAAGTTGGGAAAACCTTAAGATATTTGAATCTTTCAGTGGGAGGGTGGGTGGGTGTTGGCTATTGAAAAACTATGGTGTCCTTATTTTATGTGTTGCATTAAATGGGAATTAGTTTAAGTTGTTAAAATAAATATTCTTGTGCAGTCTTTAGGAAACTTTTAGCCTTATAAATGATCTTTTACATTTCTTTTAAGTTGTTAAAATATAGACTACAGTCTTTATTACTGAAACTGACATAGAAATGTGTTTTAATATTTCAATCATTTATTTTTATCTTTGGAAAAAATAAAGGTGGAAGTGATGTTAAAATACATATGTGTTATTATTAAAATTAATGTTACTGGAATTCTGTAATTAAATTAATGGTATTAGATAAAAGTTCTACTAGGTTTCATTTCATGGATGCTGAGCAACCTGGCGAAATTATATTAACTTGCCACAATAACGATGGGCATGCACTAAATAATAAAATATTGAATTTATTCGGCACTAAAGGTACCAATGGGCAGAACTCCCTAATTATAAATAAATAAATAAATAAACTTTTTGGAAACCTAGAGCTATACTTTTTTTTTCATGTGTCATAGCATCGGCCGGGAGGCGAACCCACTAACCTGGGACAACTCCTTGTAAGGCAGCTGTGCTGACCACTTGACTACCAATGCTTTACCTATACTTTAAAAGTAGATTGGCTTAAAGTTGCAAATTGGAGAATATTCAATGTATATCATAATGGAAAATAAATAAATTGGTACAAGTGTGGTGTGTACCTCCTGCAGTCTGCATCATAATAATTGATGTGCTTAATGATGTGTAAAGATAACCAATAACCTGATTGTCTTATCTGGGCAATTTATATTTCCATATCTATGTAATTTGTACTGTAAGGATATTTCCGATTAATATATTGGGCACCATAGCATAATCATCATCATTATTTTCAACCATGATCTATCCATTGCAGGATTAAGGTCTTTCCAAGTTCAATAAGTACTGCATTATTAAGTTTACCCAAGCATCTTCAGCTATTTTTACTCTTAGAATTAATTACGTAGTTAATTGCTTAATGTATTGACATTTATTATATCCACATATATCCCGGGTTGAACTCTCAAGCAATAAAGTCATTCTGTTATTTATTTTAACCCAGGAGGGATAAGAGATTAAAACATTTAAATATTTAGGTTTTAATGGCGACTTTCTATTAGGTAAGAATTGGCAATAAACATAAAATAATACTAAGTGATTATAAACATGATCACTGACAATAAATAAACATTATGAAAAATTGGAATTTTCTTTAAATATTTAAATTTTTCTATTTTATTATTCTTCATTATTAGATTTATACTTTCTTTTAAATAAATTGAATATCCTTTTAATCTATTTGACTTGATCATATGTGAATTTCTTTATAAATATATACCCTATTGTATAATGCATGAAGACCACTCAAAGAAGTATGGAGAAATGCATGTTAGGAGTAACAAGAAGAGATTGAAAACGCAATATATGTGTAAGAGCACAAACAGGTGTTACTGACCTCATTGAAAAAATTAAAAGACTGAAGTGGAGTTGGGCTTGACATATTGCTAGAAGAGATGATAATAGATGGAAATTGAAATCTTAAACCGGATTCCAAGAGATTGTAAAAGACCCAGAAAGAGACCACATGTGAGATGGATGGATGAAATAAGAAAGTGTACAGGGGTGATGTTGAGAAGAGAAGCTAAAGATCGGAGAAGATGGATCAAACTTGGAGAGACCTTTACCCTGCAGTGGATTGATAATGGTTGATGATGATGATAATGCATGAAGGAATGAAAAATTATTACGACCCATCGATTTATCATTATGTGTCTTTATTGATAGCACACTGCACTCTGATTGCTTTTATACTAAATAAAATCCAAACATACAATATAAATCCTAGTTATATAATTTATCATTAAAGAATAAGTTTATATTTTTAAAAGAAGTTGGCAGATTTAATATTTGGTATTAATACCACTGATTAATTGTTTAGTTCGAATGTGTGACATGACATAAAAATGCTTTTCAACATTTTTCTCCAGTGAAACTAAGCTTTCATAGAGTTAGATAATATAGAATAATGTAAATGCATTCCAATATTCATCAATGCACTTTGTTTTATTTCTTCTCCAATTTTTTTTGATACTGGTTTATTTTTTTATTAGAACAATGAAGATACGGGTAGACACTTTGAAAGTGCACGGGTTGACCCAGTGATCCTTGGTTTCTACTTTTTCTTATCTTTTGGTGATCAATGATATCTGTAACAATTTTTCAAAATAAGCGCAGTGACGTGGTTTAATAGTTTCATGAATATCAGTGTATATGATCATTGCTATTAAAATATATAAAAATCTCTGCTAATATTGTGAAGGGCTGATTGTAGTAGAATCTTCCGTTTCAAAATCATTCTTAGATATTTTTTTTTAAAACAAACAAAAGTTTAGTTATGTAAACTGCCAATTCAAATCTAGAATTTTTTACTTTTTAATCTTTATAGTTTGTTTCAAAAATAACAAATAAAACAATTGATTATTGATAATCTGCTAGCTAGTAATGTGTTTTCCAATATACTATTTTTTTGACATTAGTTTCTCTCATTAGAAAACAAAAATACGTTTATTTAGGCATAAACTGCTGATTATTAATGTGAGTCTCATTTTAATTTTGTAAAATATCGCATTGTTAACAGGTAATTATTATTTTTTTATTTATTTATTTAATTTTATAAAACATTTAATATGAAATTAATCTCTTTATATTTTTTCCTATTGTTATTTTAACTCTTTATAAGCCACATTTTTGTTTAGCTGTTTATTTCATTGAAAAAAGCATTAATATTTATAATCAGTGTTATTATGTATTTATTTATGCAAACATTTATCTCTTTTTTTAACTTTCACCTGGACGTTATACTTTTGCAAATGTATTTTTTTTGTTGTTATTTGAAAAAGAGAATGACGGATGAAAACATTTTGTCGAAATCTTACAAAAATTCTGAAAATCCGTGCTAATTATTTAATATTAGTTGTTTTTTTTTTAAAAAAATAAAATAAAATAAAATACAGACGTATGGACATATATCTATAGTTTATTTTTGTTTTTGTCAACATTATATATAAAGACATATCTTTCCTAACATGTTTAAATATAGAGGATTTGAACTCAGACTTTCAATCAACCTTCAATTATCCACACTATCTCATGCTACTGATGCACATGACCACACATATTAACTTTTCTACATGTGTGTGGTCATGTGTATCAATAGTATGAGATAGTGTGGATAGTTGAAGGTTGCTTGAAAGTCTGAGTTCAAATCCCCTATATTTACAATTAAGTTCCAGGTATAAGAATTTCTGTGTTTCAAATCTAACATGTTTAAGTAACTTTAGTTAAGTCAAAAAATTCGTGCATTTTTCTTTCTAATTGATTTGAAAATCATCCTATAAATTTGTGTTTATATATAATGCTTAATCAAATCATGCTCAGTATTATTATTACTTTCTACATCATTAGTTTTTGTTTCGGTGATCGAGAATGATTCTCTTTATTAGCATATATCGTTTGTGTTGTTACTTTTATTATTTTACATATAATATTAATTTTCCCATCATTGTATATGTAATTCTTTTGTGTAAATATGTGTTTATGCTTGAAGGAGCTGTGCTTTATTTTCTTTTATAGCTGAGTGTACTTTCGGTGAAGAGAACCATAGTCAACTATGATCGTGGTGCTCATCACCGAAGATGCACCCAGCTAAATAAAAGAAAAGAAATATATAAAATATGCTTCATAAAATATATATACACATGCAAAAGAACAATATATATTTATATCACATGATTACCACTCCTATGCTAGCACATTACTGTTATTAAAACAGGCAAAACTCTCCATACAGTAGTGCCACTCAGTGTCAACCAGAGTAATCAATGGATGCCAGAAGGCTTGTGCATAAAATCCCTATCTAGTGCCTATTCATCCAATATCCCCAGACTAGTTTCTGGCTTGTGGCCTTCGTCAGTGAGGAGCGTTGGATCTGAGAGCACTGTACCTAGATCTTAGGATCTAATGCAACCCTCCAGCAGCCACCTTTTTGTCTCTACTTAACTACAAAACTCTGAGAATAAAATTGAAAACAATATTTTCAATCTAAGCTCAATAGCTATATTGCTTTAATAGTGTCAAAGCTTCACATCCATGTAGTAAATTAGATAAAATACTGGCTTTATATGCAGCTAACTTAGTTGCAATAGTTATTTCCAATCAAAACAACACTCTCCATATAGTAGTGCCATCTTATTATTGTGCTAGTATGAGATAGTGATCATGTAATAGTTATTTCCCTATGATGGAATACTCTTATCTTTTTACTTGATGAATCTCAACATCTAAGTCTACTTTTCTACTTTTAAAACTAGCAAGATATTTAGGAATTGGTTTACATTCTGAAATTGATAACTATTTAAGCTGAAAACTGCTGAGGATTTTTCTTTTAATACTGGATGATAATACAGAGAGCCAATTATTCATAGCCTATATTCCTGAAAAAAAAAAAAAACAGTCAACATTTAGACAATCCAATATCAATGACAACCATCAATGTCAAACTGTTGATTGTTAATGATATCGGGATTGTCTAAGTGTAGACTGGTTTTTAATGACTATTTACAAACCCATTTAGCCTTAAACATTATTACACTTATAATTTTATATTATATCTAGCTTGGATATAGATGCATTTGATCAAAAATCTGGCTTAGCAATTTTAATGACATATCTTAATTAATAATAGTTCACACATTCTTATAGAATATAATTTTACATTTCACTAGTTTATATATTTTGACAGTATATATATATTTCTCAATCTCCGTTGTTTTGTGTTGGAATAGTTTTTATGGAGGAAAAAAGTATAGCTTTTTTTATGTGGGAAGATGAGAATTATGGAATCGTTATTGTAGCTTTTCTATGCAATTAGTAAAACAATTTTAAATAATGTATATATATATATATTTTATATGAGCAGATGAAAGGATGTGGGTATATAAAATATTAAAAGTGGAAACTGCTTTTTTTTATTATAGATTTTATTAATATTTAATAAAGTATAGCTTTAATTTTATTTTTTAAATTATTTTTTATTATTTCACCATGGATTTAAACAGTTCTGCAATGCGGCTCATTATTAGAACCAATCAGGATAAAATCTTTCTAGTATTGGAAAGATTTAAAACTTATTGGAATAATAGAATTAAAAAAAAAAATGTTGAAAGGCTGATAATCTACCTAAATATTTAATTAATATATATATCATTAGTAGAATTTTGTCTCTTTGCAACGTAAACGCAGTAATTTGGAAGATAAACACTCATTATCGAATGCGGGCATTTATTCATTTGGAAGTGTGTGGGGGGGTGGTGGTGGTGTAGGAATTTGAAGATTAGTGAAATGTTTTCCGTATTCAGGGCCTGCCACTCATTTCGTGAATGGAAATTATTCATGATCTTTTTTTGAATTAAATACTGTGGATATCACAGCTTAAAATGATCACCTTATCATTATTTTCAGCCATTATCGATCCTCCGCAGCTGAAGGGTTTTTCCAAATTTATGATTGTTTCTCCGTTCCATCGCTTCTCACCAACAAATTGCCTTATTTTATCCAAACCCTTATATTTGGTCTCTTTCTAAGCTTGCAATTATATACTGCTATATATCATGCACGTAGAAATAAGTTGTATTAATATTTAAATATTCAGTTGGTTTATTTTTTGGAAATCCAGGGAAAATTTGTTCTATTTTTTACTGCATTATTTAATTATAACATTTTGAATAAATTTAATATCGTAATTTTAATTTATTAATTATTAATAGAAGTTTTTAGTTAGTTTTTAATTTCATTTCTTACAGGCATAATTCGATTGATTAAGTGTTAGTTTTTAATTTATATTATTTGCCTCCTACATATCTAGTAGTGAGACATGAATCTTCTAAAAACACGTGGATTCAACCATTTCTTTGCTACTTAGATAAAAATAAAACTTTTATGAGATAGATATACATTAAACAGAATAAAAAAAAAGAAAAGTAGATTTATACAGCAGTAATTATAATTTGTTCATATTATAACTACTTAAATTTGTCTGAAGATCTAGGATTGTTTTAACTCCCCCCCCCCCGTTACAATGTTCATCTCAATTGTTTTACTTATAATGTTTATTTATACTTATATAAATTATTTATACATTGTATCAGAGTGTGATTATAATATATTGATAGTTTCCAATTCAAAACTGGTAACTATATATGTCTTTATTATTTATTATGATAAACAATACTATGATTACATTTCCAATTATTACGCAAATCGGAAACAAACCAGTGCAATGGAGTCACAACATCCGCTATATTTTAATCTGAAACTCATTCATGTACATCGTACATTGTGAATAATAGTGTAGGTTTTATTGGTAGGCCTTGATTAAAATAGAATACATACTGTTACTAAATTGCAAATGCTGTATACTTTTCAATGCACACATATATAACACATGCTTAATATATATAAATTAAGATTTGGATTAAATGGTTGGAAGCGCAAACTAAGGAAAGCTTGAAAATGAAATTCTTTTACAAAGTGTAAGAATGACCTAAAATGAAATTCTTATACTCTTAATATAGTCCACTGAGCATGCTTTAAGCATGCTCAGCATACTTTATTAAGAGTATAAGAATTCTATTTTAGGTCGCTCTTATTTCCCGCTTGTATAAGAATTTCATTTTCAAACCTTTCTTAGTTTGTACTTCGATGTATTTAATCCGAATAACATAAGAAAAGTTAAAAATGTATAATAGAATTATAAATTAAGATTGCGGATATAACAAAATTAAAATTCATCATAATGTTCTATTAATTCTTTGGTAGATATTTTTTTAATTGCTTTGTAGCAGGTTGAAATAAATTTCCAACTTTTTATTTGATCAAATTTATCTTTATTCTTTATTTAATTTTCAGAAATTTTGAATTATTTGTTAGAAATATAGATTTACAAACAAAAATTATGCTTAAAAATATTATTTCAATTTTTAAATACTAAACTGAATTATATATAAAGATCAATAACTTTTTTCTTATAGAATGGTTACTCCATAGCTAATAAAAATGTTTAATTTAAAAAATCAGAATTATTTTAAATTAATTTGTTATCTAAAGCTAATGAAATTCTATTTAAAATTCTACTTGTATTATCAAAAAAAATCTGCTATGATCTATACGAAAGAATTCCCATTCAGTCTTTTTACAAGTTGCAGCATACACTATTGATTTTTTTTCTAAAAGTAAATATTTTTCAGTAAAATCTGAATCTAACTACATTATTCTTTTAAGATAATAAATATTATACAAATAGTTTATGAAAAAATCAAATATGTAAACAAATTACAGAAAAAATCATGTTTTCATTTTCAAAATTACAATGAAGCAATAATTGTCAAACTATCATTCAGGAATGTGGGCTCGGCTTTGTCTTATTTGTAGTATGTCTAATACTAGCATCTTCAGATTTTTTTGAATAAATATTTTTTAAAATAATTTAGTTTCAGTTTTTGCCATCAGATGAATGCAAAACTGGGAAATGAGCAATAAAGATAGCCACAAGTATGGAAGGGAGATTAATGCTGAAGGAGAAGTAGCATCATCAGAGATAATGCAATATTACATTCAGTGCTAAGAACAATATGTGATCAGTTATTCAGATACATTCAAAAAATGAAAAGTGGAGTATCACACTTTCATCACAATTAAATATGTTTTGGGTGATAGTCTTTTTCTTTGATAACTTCCCACTACCCATAGAATTATAATCGCAGTCTTTATATCATCAGAGTATGATCTTCCTAATTGTTTTGATATTTTAAAGTCCATATCAATTTTGGAATCTGTACAATAACTTTTGTTTGCCTTTATTTAATGCAGTTAAGAAGCACTCATCATCATCAGCACTCTCCACACTACAGACACAGGTCATAATATTGATTTTTCTAACATGAGAATACTATCCGGATGTGTCAATCTCCAGCAATGTCTATTCAGAGAATCCATTGAGATCCTTAAAAAGGCCAGATTGTATCAACAAACATGTTGATACATGCATATTAACTTCTCTTTGGAAGATTTTTTAAAAACTCATTAATCTAAATAATTTCTAGTATTTATTATTTTTACCCATTTTCTATTAATAGAATGTTCATTATTACTAGACATCAAAGTCTACAGCACCTCTACAAATATTTTTTATATTTATTACCCAGTTGATGACCATTGTGACCTGACTGAAATGTTGGTATATGTTTTTACTATAATTAATTATACACAAGTGTACCTGGATAAGATTTCATTTATATTTATTACCCAGTTGATGACCATTGTGACCTGACTGAAATGTTGGTATATGTATTTTTACTACAATTAATTATACACAGGTGTACCTAGGTAACATTTCATTTATATTTATTTCTTATTTATCATGTTAAATAATATTAATATACACTCAAAAGTTAGTAACTCAATATCTCATTTAAATAGGATATTCAATGAGTTTAATGATGGAAATATTTTTTTAAGTAAGCTTTTTATTTATATATATATATATATGTGTGTGTGTGTATATATATATATACATGTGTATAATAGAGATTGCATAACAATAAATTTGTTTTTTTCAAAGCATATAATTAGACAGGTTGTTGGACAGATCGTAGATTAATCCACCCATGATTAAAATGGTAGCTGCTTTAAATATTAGATATTATTCCAATCATGTGACAAAATTGATGTTCATTCTGTAGAAGAATCTACTATATGCACTAAACTTGAGCACATATTAAGCACCAAAATTGCTTATTTGGATCTCCAAGTATCTTATTTATTGAAGTGTAGAATTCTTTTAAAGTGTATGCTATAAACATAAGTAAAATCTGTTGTTGGTTTCATTACAAAGAAGAATCAGTAATGGTTTTCTGACAATGTTCATATTATTAGTGAATTAATTAAAATGAAACTTGGCATTTTCTGCTTAACAAAATAATAGATTGAACATGGAATCTCATAATAAATATAAAAGGTTTGAAGGCAGAAGATTCGGCAATTGACAAAAAAGCTTAAAAATGATTGGTAGATTAAAACCAAAGAATATACAGACATTCACTAGTCATGTTCATTTCTAAATTGGTTTTGATGTATTGAAAGCATGTTGAAAAGATATCTTAATCCTATTAAATTCAGAAATGGCGTTCTCTATGAAGGCAATGACATATTGAACAGGGCGATCATCTTTTGAATAAGGATATAAGAATTGAGATGACATCTTTTAATGATGTACCCATTTTATCTAATAAGATTTGAATAAAGATAATACAACTTTTAGCATAATCTTAAAAGGAAAAGGGTGCAGATTCTGATGTAATACGCGAAGTATTACAATATAGTAGGTATATATCAGCTTCAGATATATTGAAATTTTTTAGGAATGTCTAAATCCATAAAGTTGTGTCACCTGATTGATCTTAAGGGTGCTTTTATTATTCCAATTTTCAAAAACAAAGGGAGTAGACAAGATTGCAGCAATCGTCATGGATTATTATTATTTTTTACTACAGCAAAGATTAATTTCATGAATTTTGTTGAGTAAATTGTTTTAGTTATAGATAAATAGTTACCAAAAACTATGCAGTTTGTGGAACTCAAGTAGTACTATAGAACATGATTTTTGTTGCCATTCAACTGCAAGACAAATGTCAAGAACAAAGGAATGGTTTATATATTGCTTTTATTGATTTGCTCAAGGCATTTGATCCAGTTAATAGGACAGCTCTATGGAATTGTTTGAAATTAGTTGGTTGTCTACCAAAATTTATTCATATTGGATATCATCTACATGATGGACTGAGTGTTATTACTACAGGTGGAGAATCTGAGACGTTTGAAATGAAAACTGGTGTTAGACAAGAATGTAAAGGTTTTAGTTTATTAATATTAAAAAAAAAAATCAGGTTTTTTATGAATCAGTGATTGAAGAAAAATTCTCAGCAATTTTTTATTTGGATGGATATCAACCTGAGAATGTAAATCAGTTTTAATACCTTGATAGTTTTATAATAGAAAGATGGATTTCAGTGTTGAAGTATGACACAGACTCCATTGTATTGCTGCTGCTGCTTTTGATAAGTTAAAAGATGGAGTATTTCATCACCTAGAAATAAGTACTGCATCTAAGTTACCTGTATATAGAGGTGTTATTTTATCTAATTTATTGTGTGGAAGTGAAACTTGGACCCCTTATTGATCTAATATAAATACATTAGAAAAGTTTCATTTAAGGATGCTTCATAAAGTTTTTAAAAATATAATGGCAGTTCATCAATCATTTTGCTGGATGTGATAATATTGAGTCCACTATTATAAAATGTAAAATGAACAATGGAAAACGTCCTAAAAGAGTGTTTTATGATGAATTTGAACATGGGTTTCACATGAGAGATAGACTCCATTTACATTATAAGAATTATCTCAGGGACCTTTTAAAGAAAATCTAATATCAATTGTTTCCATTTGGAAGACGTAGTAGAGAATGGAATATATTGTAGAACTACAATTGAACTTGGTGTTGAAAGAAAAGTTTTCTGCTAAGGAAACTAAAAGACATTGTAACAGATCAACTATACAGGAAAGTGGACCAGCATGTTCTGTATATGGATGTATTTGTGGTTCACAGATTGGTTTGTATAGTCATTGCAAAACTTATTTCAAGACTACCCTCTGCTTTCTCTTTTTTTGGTTTTGGAGTTGAAATGACCATACTTGTTTAAGAATGACTGTTTATTACAACAACAACTACAACCATTATTATTATGATTATTATTATGATGGTGATTATTATTATTTGACATACTCATATCCATGTTTTAGCAGAGATGTCATTAAATTTGGATTACGAAGATCAAAATTCTGACTACGCTCGTATATTTATGGATTGCTAAAGGTACAAAATAATAATTGTTACTGCAGTAAAGAATTAACTTCTAATAGAGTGTTTAAAATTTATCAAGTTATTCAAAGTTCAGGATTCTTAATATTACAAATAATTGCAATATAGTATATGTCGCAAGACAAATTACACAATCACCAATTTGAAATTGAAACTGAAATTGTTGATGATAATTAATAGAATGATTTGTCACTGGCTCAATTCGCCAGTCTTGAACTGCCCGTCTGCCAACGACAATTGAAATATCAGAAGAAAAAAAATCAACTTTTTTTACTTTAAAAAAAAAAAAAAATCGTCTTGCACTGTTAGCCGAGAGGTCATCGCAGCCACCTTGCAAGCAAGTAGTTGGTTGCAGACGGTTGTGGGTTCGCCTCCCGGCCGATGCTATGACATATGAAAAAAAATAAAACCAAATAATCTTTTTAATAATGAATTTAAAAACATATATACATTATTATTATTTAAAAACATTTTCTTTATCCTAGATTGCAAATATCACTATAGTATTTTCTACCAATTGATTATAAGGTGTGTGAGTGGATCATAGATCATTATTGTATTAGACATTTTAAGGATTAAAATATTCAAAATTGTCAAGCATTGGTGGTCGAGAGGTCGGGGACGGCTGCTTTGCAAGCGGTTGTCCCGGATTGGCGAGTTTGCTTCCCGGCTGATGCTGGGACACATGAGAAAAAAAAAAAAAAAATTCTAAATTTACCAAAAATGATGATAAAAATTTACCAGATTGTTAAATCTAAATGTTTGCAGATATCCAAATTCTCTGTCCTGACTTTAAATATTCAATAAGAAGGCAGTAATATTTATTTTTTAAATATTGATTACTATTTGATCTGAAACATCACGATTTATGTAAAAAATTGAACATTTTTATTAATGAATGCTTGAGAAAAAAAAACAAATATTTATTTTTATCAGTAATAAAGAATTTATAAACTTTGTTTTTTTGTATGTGCTAACCCATATTCTTAGAAGAAATAATCTTGTTTATGTATATATATAAAACACTCTTAATAAGCTACCCACCGAGGACACTCTTTTAATTTAATCTATAATTTTTTTAATATTTATTAATTTTAGTAATAATTAGTTTGAATTCAGAAGGGGATTTAATTTATTAGTGGTTACAGAGAATTTTTTATTATTATTAATTATGCCATGTTGCCATAACTATTTGCATTATGCAAATCTAAGTAAATGCTAGCTAACACAAATTCTGAACTTATAGTTAGGTTAAATTTATTACTGTGGCAAAATTGAAAGACTTAATAAAGTCATTAGTAATTCTTTTCCTAGTTGGAATCTCTACAAGTTTTTTATGATAATTTACTAACAGTTAAACGATAATAAAAAAAAAATCCATATGCTAAATAAATAAATAAAATAATATATTTTCGTGCATATCATTATCACACCCACCTACACTCCTCCCAATGGCAGGCCCAGGCCATGGACCTCACTCATTGCCAACATTCTTCATAAATCTGGCTTTGTTATACCATCTATCAGTGGCAAACTAAAGTACTGGCAGGTTTTCAATCAGACTGCAGACTTCTCCATTGTGCCCCCTACATTCCTCAAACTTATCAATGCTCAATTAAACTGCAAATTCAAAAGGTGGTCCCTTGAGGCAAAATTCCTCGATTTTCTCCTCAAAATTAATCTTCACTCCCTTCCCACAAATCAATTTGTGGTCAACCATAGGGATTTCACCAAGATCTCTCCCATATGCCAGCTCTGTAAAACTGACAATGAAACCCTCTAGCACTTCCTACTTAAATGTCCCTTTCTGCTTGGAGTGAGTCTTGCACAGGAATACCATCTTCAACCTCCAAGAATCCATAGAAATGGGTGTTTGCAACTATTAGATTATCAGTTTTCCTCATCTATGCACTCTAGTTGCTCCGATGTGCCATTATTTTTGACCAGAGAGTACACTCAGTGAATCAAAAGCTATTGGACCTAATTCGCTCTCTCAAAACCAGAGGTACCAAACTAGCCCCACCTCTCAGCCTCGGTCATAGGGCTCAATCATTCAAATGTTTGTGACCCATGTGATGCTTGCTCAATGAATACATGCATCTCGGACTGGCCTGGACTACACACCATTTCCTCTTTCCTCTTCCCATTCCCTTCTCACATGTATCCTTCCCCTCTTACCATGTTGCTTCTGAAATTTCAATTTATTATATAATCACTCTCTTGTAAACCTTTTTCTAACTGTATTTGTATCTGTTTTTTTTTTTATGAATAAACTTTCATCACTGAGAAAAAAATAATGTATTTTCTCACTTGTGGCAATGATAATATAAACATAAGTAACTTGAACACAGACTTTCAAGCCCCCTTCAGCAATCCACTCTATCTTATACAACCTATACACATGACCACGCATATGTGAAAAAGATCAATGATCTACAATATACATATTTTTTGCTGAAGCGAGCACTCATCAACTGGTCCAGTTCATTATCTCATACACACACATATATAATCAATGGTCGGTTTATATTAAGATAGCAAATGTTCAAATTGTAATGAACAGGCTTCACTCTACTTCAACTCTTGTGGATAACCAAAGAGAACTTGAATGTCTGTGTTCAAGCTCCTTATGGTTACTTCTAACACTTCAAGGGTATAAATAATCAAATATGATAATATAATAGTAAACTTGCATGGAAAAGCCGAACATTAAAATTAAATCAAATATTAAATAGAATTATTGAAGTTTTGTGAAAAATGAAAACTAAAGTGATTAAAATTAAATCGATGAATTTAGGCAGAGAGAATACTACATTACAATGTCGATTGAGAGGAAGTTGTAAAAATAAAGAAAATAATAAATAGAATTTCAATGATTACACAAGTTTAGATGAAAGAATAAGCTGTGAAGCACTAAAGTTAATACAAATAAAAGAGTTGTTAAATGTTTTGATTGGTATATAGATTCTGTGACAGAATGGGTTCGAACCCAGTCACAAATAATATTATTAATCGGTATTTAAACATATATGTAGATGTAGATATATAATATTTAATTTTTATTATGTGGTAGTGGTTACAAATACACAAATGTGGCGGAGGGACTCTTGTCATTTTGAAACGATGTATGTGTGCGTGTGACAAATGTGTGTATGAATGGATTAAGTAGTTGAAAAGAGAGAAACAAGATTTTTGTTTCACGTTTAAAAAACTAGAAGTATCCCACAGAAATGAGATTTCACTTTCTTTTATGTACAATAAAAGCTATGATAAAAGTTTTCACACGCCAACCAGGTTTGGTTGGTCAGCGTTGGAAACAGGAAGTGAAATCAAAGGAAACTTTTAGAACAAATGGAGGGGCTATAAAAGAGAGTCACCCATAATGCATTTTGTCTTGACCCTGCAGAGTTACAGCCGTGAACAGTAAAATCATAAATCCATAATATTAAAAGTTTTAATATTTTTCTTACGTAATGGCGGATCCAAAAGAAATGTCAGGATAAGAACATACCTTTTCGGATTCAAACCTCTAATTCCATCCTGCTGTAGCTGCCTAGCCCAATAAGATCAAGATGCCTTGGAATAAAACATAATTCCCAACATGGAACCAAGCTGAACCTCGTCAAAACGGACATGAAGACCGGGAACCTTCGCATTAAATTACCTGTGATGAACGGAACTCTTTTAAAATAAATAAATCTGCTTCCACTAATTCTCCAGGGAAAATTCAGGTAAAGAACTTTAAGTACTGATTTTTCTTTTCCTTTATGAGAAAGAAATTTTTACTGTTTATAATAAGTGAAGGTGACAATCTAAGTTAATTTAATGAAATTTTCTTAAAGTCTTATTTAATTGCAGACATAAATAACGTAATTATTGTCGGAGGTCACATGAAATAAACTTTTCTTGTTATCGAACTTCACTACTTGATTTATGTGTGATAAATCTATTGGAAAGAATGGCGTATGTGTGCGTATCGAAATGACAGAGTAGTAATTACATTTTTTTTTATAATATTAAATATAGAAAGAAAAGTAGAGTGTTGAATTATTTATTTATTTATTTTTTATCTAAAAGATCAAATAATAATAGTGATCTTTATAAGTCTCTAATAAAAACTGATTTGATAATGAAACTCAAAACAAATCTTATTGTGATATTTATTTGCGAATCCATTTATCTATTTTTTTATGTGTGTTTAAAAAGAACTCTTAACCCCATTCGTAACTACTCCCGGCTGTGACGCCACCCGATTATGAGACTGAGCTAGCCAATCGTCAAAACCCTTCTCATGTTACGTAAGATAGTGTTCTTGTTGGTAATATATTCACTTTGCGTAATTCTTATATTCTTATAAGATTGGCGCTTGGAGTCCTTTGGATGACCATAAATATGCGTTGGGAATATATTACAGTTATAAGAACGAATCCAGAAGTTTTGAATAACAATATTTAAGTCAAAACTATTTTAATTAAATATAAATATGTAGGCACATATGCTTGCTATATCATAGATATATATATTCGGTAGTGTACTCTATCTAGTGAGAGGTATGGGTTTTTTTACAGTGCATTTAGAGCAGAGAATAAGAAAGAGAAAAGTTGGACATTTCAGAGATGGGATTGAGGAATGTAGAAAATAAAAGTTGTAAAAATAAAGTTGGTAATATAAAAGTATTATAAATAATAGATGAAAAGAGATTATTGAGAGAAAAAAAAAGCGATTAAACTGAAAATATACTTAGAAGTAGAAATATTATGAAGGATATGTTGGAAAGATCTATGGAGGATAATAGGAAAGGAGAAGAAAGATGTGGATTGATTATCTTATGATTTTAAAAAAAAAAAACCAAGAGTTAAGAATTTAAGATGTTTAGACTAATGATAACCAATTGTAACAATGTTGAACTTACTACAAGGCAAAAACATTTAAGAACATTTCTTATAAAATCTAAGTAGAATACCAAGTCATAATTGTTTCTATATTACCCTCCTTTTACTTTCACATTATTTACAGAAAATTGATGAAGTCATATGAAACCTAAGCCCCATTCATCATCATCATCATCAACCATTATCAATCCACTGCAGGATGAAGGTCTCTCCAAGTTCAACCCATCTCCGATATTTAGCTTCTCTTCTCCACATCACCCCTGCACATTTTCTTATTTCATCCATCCATCTCGCATATGATCTCTTTCTGGGTCTTTTACTATCTCTTGGAATCCAGTTTATGCCCCATTCGCTTTCACTAAATTTAATGAGTAAAAAGCATTTAAAAGTCTTCAAAGATAATGATTTGGAAACAAATTTATGTTGCCATTTATGATCCATCTTCCTCTCCCAAAAAGCTATTTTTGTTTATTTTTTATTTTTTGTAGAAATTAAGATTCATCATTGCTTTTACCATAATTATCTCTCGATATTAAAATTATTTTATAATTAGTGATAATATTTAATTCTCACTTAACTGTAGTTGTTTGTGTTACATTTCACTTTATCTTCAAATAATGGATTAGTCCAAATTTCATCTTATTTTAATCAGGTTGAGCATTCATCGTCTTAGATCAATGGACATATGAATAGATAAGATATATCCATTAGCAGTAACAGGCCAATAGGTAATGATGATCAGTGAATGCAATTGCTCATTATGGATGGGGATCTGGCTTTAAATAAACAGTCCATTTAGAAGTAAAGTCAGGCATCAAAAATTAGTCAGTCCTGAATGGCAGTACCATGTTATCCACTATATGCTAAAGCAGCAAGCTAAGATGACATTAAAACTGGAAACTTCTAGAATATGCTGCATGCCATCACAGAACAGCTGGAAGTATCACTATACCTACACATGAGGCAAACTATCTCTGTACAGCTGGAAATGTTAGGTAAAGTTAGAAGGGCATCTCAAGTCCCTTATATTATTTACGGCAATTAAACACTATACCTACCCAACATATCGGGTATACAATGTAGCATAGCAAACATTACTGTATATAATATATGTATACCAACAGATTTTAAGTTTTGTAAAGATTATATATCTATATGAAATAGAGATTCAATTGTATCTATGCTAACTATAGCAGCTGAAAACAAAGATTCCATTATAGAATTTTGATGAATAGACCTAATTTTTGTCATTTAGTTACAACAGTCAAATATCTATATTCCACTAAAATCAAAATTGGAATTCTCTATATACCAATTTTCTGAGTGTTATTGGTGAATGTTGAACTTTATGTATAAGTGAAGAGCAAACTGCATTACGTCGACACAGATTGCTTCAAATTTCTCAGATAACAAAAGAAACCTATAAATTATTTACAAAAAGAATTTTAAGTCAGTAGAGGGATTTGAACTTAGGGGTTTTCAGTCTATATTCATCTTCTACTCCATCCCAAACAACCATACACATGACCACATATGTGCAAAAAAGATAGATGATACCCAATATACATATTTTGTGCAGAATCAACACTCATCACTTGGGCCAGATCATAATATCCCTCACATATATACATTCAGTGGGTAGGCTTCAATCTTCTTATTCTTCAAACTATTCAATTGTCCATTTCACTGAAAAACCAACGATGGAATGCTCAAAGTGCTTAATGTGTCACACAAGTCGTAATACTAAATTTTTGGACGGGTATGAAATTACGGGGTCAATGGGAAAAAATATTGATGCATATTGAGATTGATTGTAGAATATAATATGATCAGCGTCAGATATTTCATTGGAATAATAGGATTCGTAAATGTGCACTGTAAGAACATCACATGATGAATTCGTATATGTAACAGGAGGTGCCTTACACCCACATCTACACACATTTAACATTCAAGTAAAAGGACTTCCTTTTGTTAATAAAAGATTTACAATAAAGAGGTCTTAATTACAATTTGAAAATTATCTGAGTTATGGAAGTGTTAGGTTTTTAACATATGGTCATGTTGCCGCTAAAAACACATTAAATTATTGTTTAATAAATTTAATTATAATTAAAAGCAGTGTTTATGGCTCTAGGTGCCAGCCAACATCAATGGAAAATTCAGAACTTATATATATTTAAATATACGAAACCAAACTTTTTTAGAGGGAGAGTAGAGAAGAGGGAATGAATTCAAGCTATTTTCTCTCCTCTCTTTTTAAATTCTCTCTCTCTCTCTCTCTCTCTCTCTCTTTTTTACTAATAAAAGTATCAGGTTTTTAATGAGTTTTTTCTAAAAATATGACAGAGCCCATAAACCAATTTTCATTTTTAGGCAATATTAAAATACCATTTGAGATTGTTGAAAGTTTTCGAGATTTTTTTAAAAAAAAGAGAAAAAGAAAAATCCATTAAAGTGACATTAAAACGTTCTATTTAGAGGCAGTTTCGTAATTTTTTAAAAAAAATCTCATCATTATATGTAGTAATTTTGTTCCTTATAACATTCTTTTTTTTTTTTTAAAAAAAAAACGTTTTTGTTAAATTTATATATAAAATTTTTTATTTTAAATTTATTTAATTTTCATATTCACGATATAAATATTTTTATTGCTTTGTTAATCAAATTTATATATCTTTGATAGTCAATTAGCGGGAAAGTTGAAAGAAATTGGAGCTACTCATTTAAGTAGAAGTTTTTTTTTTATATATATATGTCAAAGCATCGACCGGGAAGCGAACCCAGGCCAGCTGCTTGGAAGGCAGCTAAGCTAACCGCTAAGCCACCAACGCTTGACATCTAAGTAGAAGTTGATGATTTTATTTGGGATTCTGTGAACTAGAATTTGCATACTACTTATATTAGTTGCAGAAAGATATTTGCTTTTAACTGAAAGAAAACTTCTTGATTTCTCTTTAAAGCCTTAAATAAAATGAGCATGGCAGATTTCCAATGACCACTCTTTATGTTATTATCATTACAGCTTCATATGGTAAATGAATTTCTATATGTTTCACACTATTACATACTAGTCAATGTGATAAGTTCGTTAATTTTTTACTTCTGCATTTAGGAACAAAACTATCATAATTTTTTTCTTCAGTTGCCTGATAATTCGTAACAGCCACATCATTTGAATTTTCTTGAGATAGGATGACTTTTTGCGCGAACGATCTTTTTTTAGGTATTTGTAATCACATCAGACAAAACAAAATCATCATCCTTATTCCCAAAAGATTGCAAATTTATCAGCCAAGGCAGCAGTTGGCAAACAAAGACATAAAGTGTTAATAATTTGGTGATTCTAGATCAAGGCTGCCATTTAAAAATAATCTAATTGCAAATTATTTTCAAATGAAGGAAAATTGTAGGAATTGGAAGAGTAATTAATATTAAATGGGACATTACTGGACTTTGTGAGATTAGAAGAAAAGATAAAGAGACAATTGATTTTAAAAATGGACATTTACTTTATTACAAAGGTACGAGATTGATAGTATATCAGACATAGTGGCCAAATTAATTATTCAGTTAATGAAAATATAAATACAGATAATTCAGGTTTTTGCCCTAACAAGTTCGCACTGTGATGAAGAAACAGAGGATACCAAAATTGAAAAATGATTGGAAGATGAAAATATTGTGGAGAAATTTGGCTGCAGACAAAAATGAGAAAGGACACATACTTTTGGAAGTTGCAGAAGAAGAAAAATTGTATGTTCTGATTTTTTTTTTTAAAAGAAAAATGGAAATGAATATAGTGACATTAAAATAAAAATACATCAAAATTAGATTATATTTTGATTTAACATAAAATATATATTTCAGTATTATGATATATTATTTAATAGATTAACACAGAAAGTGATCATTGATTAGTGAGAAGTATGAATATATTAAAGCAAAAGTAAAAGGACAAGAACTATTTTGAAAAAGACTGGATTAAGAATTGATATTTTTGACTTTTAGAAATAATCCAATAAATTCATGTTAGAATTTAGTAATTGCTTTAAAATATTAGTAGTTTTAAAGATGGTTCAAACTTGACTGAGTTCTATAAAATGACAAATTATACTCTATTAAATCTGTAACAAAGATTACAGGTGTAAAAAGAAGCAATCTACCATTAAATTTTTAACTGGCATAAGACAATGTATGAAGAAGAAAAAGGATATGACAAAATTTAAAAATGATCTGTTAAGGAGAATTGAATATTTGAAGTTCTGTAAAATGGTATGAAAAGATGCTAATAATAGTATAATAAAATATAATTGTGAATTGATATGAAAATCTGTCATAGAGAATAAAAGTTTTACAAGTATAAACAGCATTTTGATATTAAAAGAAAGGTTATTTTGGCATAATAAGAAAAGAAAGAACTTTTGCTAAAAAGATGATATTATGAAATGTGGAAGACTTCTATAAAGCATTATATAATAATGTAAAACAAGAAAAAGGAGCCATTAAAATTATATTTTTTGAATTGCTAAGCATTTTAGATGAAGAGATGAGACAGCAATCAGATCTATGAAGAGAGAAAAAGTTCTAAGAAATGATGGAATTATTATTGATCATATAAAAAAAAGCAGGTGAAGAAATAGAAAAAATGTTGGGTTAAATAATATACCAGATATCTGAAATGATAAAGATGTAGCAGATGGTGAAAAGACTGTTGTATTAATATTGATGTTTAATTATGATAAAGAAGATATCAGAAATTACAGACCTATCAGTCTTCTACCAGTTGTATACAAAATCTTTGCCAAAATAGTTACAACTTGCCTCCAGTGAACTTTGGATTTAAACCAACCCAAAAAATAAGCTGAATTTAAAAGTAGTATTAACGCAGTGGTAGATATTCAAATATTGAGCAGGGTTGCATAAAGGACCAATGAATATGATTTGCCTTTTTGTTTTAGATTTATACATTATGAAAAGGCGTTTGAATTTGTAAGCATTTCCACTGTGATTAAAGTTTTCAACCATAATAATGTAGATCCAGAATATCATATTCTGAAGAATATTTATCAAAATGCAACAACAGTGGTTAGATTACACAGTGACAGTAAAAAGATTAAATTGATAAAGTTACAACAGATGATTTCATATTTCTAAAACTTGTCATGACAGGTTTATAGAAAGTATTTTATGAAGAAAGTAGAATGAAAGATGAATATTAAAAAAACTAAAGTAATGTTCATTCAATGGGGTTTCTGAGAAGAAAAAATAAAGATTGATTATGATGAATTAGAAAAAGGTAACAATTATAAATATCTTGGTCAGATTATTAATACAGATGGAAACATAATGTGAAATTCATTGTAGGGTTAGATTTGATTAGATATTTTTAATAGAAATAACTTAATATTAAAAGCAAATATACCCATGTGTTTGAAAAGGAAATTTTGATTGTCATCGATTAGCCCCCCCGCACACCGCCTGATGTCGCTGTTTCTATGCAAAAGCACAGAAATATACTGCTCATACAGCCTATAGAACAGTTCTGTTCATATTGGCCACCAAGCAGCTTTTGTGCTTCACCGTAATATCGCACACTTCACAGATCGCTACAGTATGATATGAGAGTGTGTAGAATTCAAGTTGTTCTAAGTTTTTGAATGTTCATTCAAAGTACTTATTTTTTATATGACCTGATATAGTTTTAGATAGTATTAATTGTAGGACAAAAGACACGCTTCCATATTATTTTTAAGGTTAAACGAATTTCAAAAGTGTACATTCCAGCATTATATAGAAATCACACGTAAAACGTATTTTGCACAGGGACAGCTATAAGACTTTCAAAGCATAAGCTTGGCTTGATCAGAGGGGAATTTTCAAATCGAATTGTGTTTGAATTGTGTTTCGTAAATTGTTTTAAAATAGTGTTGAATTTTTTTTTTTTTTGATCAGAAGTTAATTGAAAAAGGAAATATTAGATTTTATTAAATAATTTCGTTTTTAAAAATGTTGTGTATGTTGTGATGGACGATCCTTCAGATCGTCAAAACCATCGGATTTTCCCTCCCTGTCAATTCTAGTGCTATGCGCTGAGATGGATAATGTTTTAAAAATTGTCTCACAAGTGACAGACGATCCTTTGGATTGGCAAAGACATCGGATCCCCCTCCCCTGCAAATTCCAGCACTACATGCTGATATGTAGTAGTGTAAAAAAAGTAAATTGTAAATCATCCCGGTGGTGTTATATCTATTGGTTTTTGACTAGCAACAACGATATCAGGCGGTGTGTGGGGCTAATCGATAATAATCACAATTTTTTAGTCTCGTTTTATCAGTTCTTATGGATCTGAGATTTGGACTTAACAAAAAAAAAAATTTCAGATCACTGTACGAAGTATAGAAAGATACATGTTGGAATTAACAAGAAAGGGATCAAAAACAAAGTACTTGGGTAATAGAATAAATAGATATCACTGACATCAACCAAATCATCCAGACATTGAACTGGACCTGTGTTGGAATAGTTCTAAAAGTGATAATAGTAGATGGAAAACTCAAGTCTTAAACTGGATCCCAAGAGATTGTAGAAGATCTGGAAAAATACCATGCACAAAGGTATATTGATAAAATAAGGAAGTTTGTTGCTATGATGTGGAGAAGGAAAACTATGAATCAAAAAAACCTGATTAAATTTGTAGTGACCTTCATCCTGCAACGCATCAATAATAGTTGGATGTGATGATGATGGTGGTAATATATATATAGCACTTTTTGTATTTTAATATAAAATAGTTAAGTAGAGAGTTAAGCATTTTGTAACTTCTGATTGTTTGCATTTGAATCTAATAACGTTTTTTTTTTTTTTTTCATTTTGGAATTAAATCTTAAACTTCCTGTCTACCATCAACCTACTTTTATAACTAAGCCAACTTCCCACAACATTATTAAAATTTTTTAAAAAATAGAAGAAAGAAAAACAATTTTTATTGAAGATTTTATCTTTTAATATGCATTAATTTTTTTTTTTTTGGGGGGGGGGGCTAAACAAAACGTATATGTATTTAACCAAAATTTTATAATGGATATAGTAAATCAAGGAAGTGCATTTTCCACTGATGCTAAATTTAAAGTAGAACGCATTTATGACAATTCCCAACTCTTACTGTTGATATAAAATAAACAATTATAACGTACAGGAAGTATGGGTTTTGACATAATCATATCTCCATACTCATCATTTTTGCGAGAGTCCAAGTCACCTTTACATTAACATAGAACCAGTTTACATTTGATTTTCAATGTGGAAATATTATTATTATTTCACACAAAATTTGTAATGTGTGTAAAAAAATCATGTGTTAGTAAACACTTTAAGATAGGAAGGATTGTGAACCATTTTAAAAGATCTCATACTATTTAATGTTTATTAATAATAAGTAATGGAGTTAGGAAAGCTTTGCATGTAGTTAAAGAATAGAAATGTTGCATAAACACACAACTTCAATGTCACAGATAAGATGTCTGATGGCATGTGATATATATGGCAGTTCGGCCCTGCAGTGATGTAGGTGACTGAAGGAGAGGGAAAAAGAGATAGGAAGACTGTTTGTATATGAAACAATATCATCTTTGCTAAACAACATCTTATTCTGTAAAATAGTAAGAAGACTTTTGGTTGAGCACTATTTATTCATTGTGGATGATTGACTTCATATCTAAAAGTTATTCCCCTATCTGCCTTCTGTGGAGTCTGTCCCTAGTCTGAGCACAGCACCAGACAAAAAAAATAGTAAAAACACATATAATATAGAACGGAAATATATTTTGAATGTTACAAAAATACTATCATATACATAAACTAAGCAGTTCCAAACTTTCATAGGACATAAATATTTGGGCATAACCAAGCCACTAGTCTCATCAGTTGTGCTATGCTTGAATCACTTTATGTCTATTTTAACATAATCATAGTAGGTCCATGTTTTACCAATGATATGAAAGATTATATATTCATATTGAAGTACATACATTCTAAACAAGTTTGGTAGATTTATTTTAGTATCTTTACAATAGTTATATACATGTATATTTGAATATATTTAATCAAATAATATTTTTATGGATAGAAGATGTTTGTATATGGTTTTTGAATGGTAACTGCACTGTTTGCAGTAAAAATCATTTGAAAGAAAAGTTGGTCCGCCATATTTTTATTATAAATTTTGAATCTCTGTCAAACGAAGCACGTGACAGCAGTCTTATTTATTAGTAGAATAAAAAGCTCTCGTTTCAAGTGCATGCATTTTCTACAGAACTTACATTAAGTTGTGCAAATGTGTGAAGCTTTTTAAGTCTTCATTTTTTTTTAAAGGTCAAAGATTTTCAGTTGTTGATTATGAAATTATTTTTTTTACACACTAATAATTTTTTTTAATTCTTCAATTTATGGACATTTTTGTTCATGCTGTTTGGTCATTTAAAAATTTCTGGTTTTTTAAAAAAATTCTATTAATTTATTGTTTTCCTGAAGGTTTGTGATGATCGTATTTTAGTTGTATTTATATATTGGACTATTTCCGTCACCTAATATAAATATTGAATGTCTTTAGAAAAAATATTCTAAATACCATCGACTGTTATTAATAGCACATAGGTTAGTATATGCACAACATTTTGAAAGGTATTATTTTCCTCTTTTCTTCAGGTGTTGCTGGCCTGACCAGTGAGAGTACTAGTGCAGAGATCTAACCTGGATTCTTAGATTCTTCAATTTTGAATTTTATGGTAACACTCAAACAGGATGGTTTGGTTCAATTGGTTAAAGCATTACTTTAAAATTCACTATTCAAGAATCAAAGGGTTCAGGTTCGATTTCCATGCTAGTACTGTCTCTGGTCAGGCTAGCAACACCTGAAGAAGAGAGGAGAATAATACTTTCTTGGAATGTTGTGCATATGCTAACCTGTGTGCTATTCCTAACAGTCGAATGTAATTGGAAAATTTAAATATGGTTTAATTTTTCTAAAGACAGTCAATATTTAATATTAGATAATGGAAGTAGTCCAATATATAAATACAATATTAATTTATTGTCCGTAGAGTATGCATTTCATAGAAATCAATAATTGCAAATAAGTCAAAATCTTCAAACTGCAATTTTTTTTAAGAAGGTGTGAGTTAAAAGATGATATACTTATAAGTGCTTACCTAATCCAATATAGACAATACTACAATAAAATAAATAGTCAAATGCATTTATTCCCCATGAAAACACAGAGCCCTTAATGCCGAATTACAAATTGGCATTTGTGGCTGTTTCTGCAGTTGACTGCAAACATTTACTGCAAAATATATACTATATTTCTGTAGTTAAAAGCACTCAAATGATTTTTTCCCCAACATTTTTTATGTAAGAGCAGAGTTATTGCCTTTACAGAAACATAGTATTTATGAATTTGACATGTGACATCGGACAAACATTAATACATTCACCAATCAGACAACAGAGAAAATGTGGATTTTATACATAAGATAATAAAGCAACCAATCAATTATATATATAAAAAAGCTGTGATTTTAATCCAGTTGAATAAAAGTTTTTTTATTGTGATTTTATGATTAATTTGTAATTTTTTACAAATAATTTAATATTTATTTTGAATTATGATTATAAAAAACTCAAATTTGAAACATAATATATATATATCTTAGAAGCTGGATGAGATATTGGTTGTAGTCTTAATGTTACAAAATTAGGTGTGTCAATTGTGGATTAATAAGGATAAATAAGTTATATTCTGAAAATTGGCTGGTATATTTAAAAAAAAAAAAGTCATAAATCAAAGAAATTATATAAAAAAAACAGATCAGTGCCCTGAAACAGCTAAAGATGTAATTAAAATAAAGCTTTTTTCATTAAAATGGAAAAAATTCTATAGTAAAATATGAATCATAAGAACTTTCCAGTTGATGGTCTTATATTGCATCAGAAGTCCTAAGTCTCTATGAAGAATTTGGCCAAGAATCTGGATCACACAATTCCAAGCTATTCACTGCAAATAGAAGACAATAATTGAATAGATTCTGATACATTACAGTCTTATAAATATTAAAATTACCAGTGAAGCTATATCTACTGATAATGAAGCTGCTGCTATGTTTTCATTAGAATTTAAAAAAAATATTGAAGTAAAAAATGTTCCAAACAGAGATTTTATTGTGATGAAGCAGAATATGTGAATGATTGAATACATCCATAGTAAATAAATGTATATGTGAATGTTCTTTCTCAATTTATTAATGTTTTTAAATTTTTTTGTCTATATATTCTTAATTTGTATATGTTTACTGTATGTGTTAAACATCTGTTATATGTGTGTGTATATTGAAAAGTACTATACAGCATAGATACATTTTAATAAAATAATATGTATTATATTATAATCAAGACTTGCCAATAAAATATGATCTACTATATGCTATGTATTTTGTATATGAGAGGCCTGCATTATAATATAGGGTATTTTTTTGCTTCACCATATATTCAAATAATGAAATTAATCTTTCATATATTAGCGATTATCTGTCTAATAAAGAAACAGAAATAAAGTTATTATTAAATACCATTTCATATTTGACAGCACATATATTTTGACAGGCTTTTTTTTCTTTTCTAAAAATCAGTGCAAACAGTATATACTTATTAGGAAATAAATATTTAATAATTTTACAAAAGGAAAATACTCATAAATAAATAAATGTGTTTTTCTGTCAACTTTGGTAAAATTTATTTTTCTTTTGATAAATGAATTGCTCCTGATGTCAAGGTGCAATAATTATGACTGAAATTTTAATTGGTTTTAATCATGAAACATGCTAAAACATTTTTTAAAAAAAGTTAAAGCTATTATCATGAATAATTTAAATGAATTATGATAGCTGAAACCTCATACTGTGGATTTCTGTCCAGCTGCCTACAACTTAAAGTTAAAAATTTATATACTGATGTTATTTTCAAACAAAATCACTTTTACTGCAAACACAGATTTTTTTATTCAGAAATTCTGTATAGATTTATATGTTTTTATTTGATAGTTTGATAATTAAAAACTTAATACTAAAAGTAATTAACAATGGATGGGATGTTGACTTTTCACTTATTATTATATGTTAATGTTTATTTATTTTATAATTAATTTTAATAATGTTGTTTTCGTATGTTGTAATTAAATGGTATTTCTGACTTGTAAATCACATGTTCAGATAGGGATACCAAAAGAAATTAGAAAATGAACAAATATTATTGCTTGGTTATATTACAATTTTTAAAGCTATATTACAATTTTTAAGGTTATATCCATTTTATCTACTCTAAGATTTCCAGCATATTGATGTCAAAACAGCTCTTTGTAATCTTAAAAATGGAAAGGCTACAGGTCTTGGTGAAATACATGAAGTTTTAAAAGATGGTTTTAATACATCAGTGTCAAAAATATCCGAATTTTTAAGAAGTAATTGGACTCTTGATGCTGTAGCATCTGATCTTAAACAAAGTTCTAGTAGTCCAGTTTTGAGAAATAAAGGGTTTGCATTTTTTATCATAGAAAATTATTATGTATTATAACAAAAAAATTCATTCTAGTTTTAGAGAATCAAAAAGCACTATGGACATGGGTTTTTATTGCCAAGCAAACATAAGAAATGTGATAGAGGAAAAAAGTGATTTATATATTGCATTTGTTAATTTGGTTAAGGCATTTCACTCAGTTAATAGGATAGCTCTATGGCATTGTGTGAGATTAATTGGTTGTATACCAAACTTTATTCATATTATACAGTATCTCCATGAGGGAATGAGAGGAAGTGTTATCACCATAAGTGGAAAATCTGAGGCATTTGAAGTGAAAAATGGTGCTAAACAATTAATGTGTACTTGTTCCAGTATTATTTTTTACTTTTATGACAATGATCCTGTTTGTAAATGGTTTATTGAAATGAGATGAAGATGCAATACAAATCTGATAATGGAATTTTTAATTTGAATGATTCAAAGAAAAAACAAGAACTTCAATTTCTTGAATTCTGGATTTACAGTATACTGTTGATTACATTATTTTTGCTACTTTAAAAGATGATTTACAGAATATTCTTAATGTTTTGAATGCAACATATAAAGTATTTGGTTTATTAATTAATGTTCAAAAAACTCAAGTTCCTTATTAGCAGTAATGAAAAAAACAATCATTAGCAATTTTCAGCTTGAATGGTTGTCAACTTGAAATGTAAACCAAGTTAAATATTTTGGTCGTTTTTATAAGTAGAAATCGTTGAGATCCAATATATTGCTGATTTTAACAAGTTAAAAGATAGAATATTTCATCACAAGGAAATAACTACTGCAAGTGAGGTGGCTATATAGATATATTATTTTATCTACTTTATTGTATGGAAATGAGACTTGGACACTTTATCAACACAATATAAAGACATTTGAAAGGTTTTACTTGGGATGCTTAGTAAAATTTAATAGTACAATGGCAAGATCATAAAATCAATCTATGTTCTTTAACTTGCTGGGTGTGATACTATAGAATCCACGATTGTAAAACCATATTGTCATTTGATTGATGGGTAAAATGAATGGATAATAGAAGACTTACTAAAAATGACTTATGTTGAACTTGAGCAGGTATTTATAGGAGAGGTAGATCCCATTTAAGTGCAGTGTTGATTGTTTTCATTGGAGAGATATGGCATTGAATAGATTATGTTGAAGAGTTGCAATCAGACCTAGTGTTGATATAATCAAGAAAGGAAAGTTTTTGCTGAAGAAATTAAAAGACCGGATCACAAATATCAAATGAAATAATGGATTGGCATGTTCTATACAATGAAGCCATGAATTACACTATATTTTGTTCCAAACCCCTTATATATATATATATATATATATATATATATATATATATATGATAAAGTATGGCTTTTTAGGAATGGAAGCACATTGCATAATCTTTTTTTAATAATGTTTTTATTTTACTTGTTGCAATAATTTTTACATAATAGATAATATATACATATTACATACATCTAGAAAAATCTGTAACTCTCTTATCAATGCATTTATTTTCTACTGTAAAATTCTTAAGTTTGAACTATTAATTACATTTTAGAATTGTTTGAACTTCTTATAATCAATGAATAATGCCATGGACAAATTCATTATTTGCCTTATATAAAAATCTTCAACTGTTGGTAAAAAAATTGAAAGTTAACAAATTCCATACAAAAAAACAATGAGTTTGAAAAGTTCATTCTTCTTCTTTTATGTGTAGCAAAATAGTTTAGAGAATTTTTTTTTAATGTTTGCATATGCAACGTGTTGGATCGATTTTGTGAAGTTGAATATGTACATATTGTAATGGTCAGATTCATCTATCTCGTTAACACACTACAGAATTCAAACCCCAAACACAAAACTGAACACTCTAGAAGGGATTGCCTTCTAGATATCCTAGGTTCTAATCTAAAGTCTAAATTTCACAGTGTCACCTACGTGATAACGTATCTGATGCTACTAATAATATCGCTTTACCGGTGCCTGGTGGTCAGAGAGAAACAAAGAGACTATATTACGATATAAGCTTGGGTTTGCTAACTAATGTCTATGGATTGTACAAAAGAAATGTATAAAAGATATAGACCGAGACAGTGATATGGATCAAGAAATAAAGAATCAAAAGTTAGAAGATTTAAAAGATTTATTACAATATCAAAATATATGTACATTACGCCCACTGTCTGCATATGTTAGATAGCGACGTTTACTAAGATTATGTTTTAGAACAATCTTAATGACAATTTACATTTATAGGTTGCTACTGCATTCTCTATACCTCGGGCTAATATAATAAATTACAATAATGTGTCTAAGAGAGTTTGTGAAGATATGTGAGGCATTTTGAGTAAATCAGAAATAGTTGAATAAAACATTTGGCAACATTAAAGTTTAGTACAATACTTCTTGAATTCAAGAATAGAATGGACTAATGCTTGTTAAGTTATAAGGTGGGGACGTGATTAAGGCATTTATTATTCATAGAAATAATTAAATTACATTGGGAGGTCGGTGGTACTAGTGAGGAGTTTCTGTAAAGGATGGAGATTGTGATACATTTAAACCACTGGAACTTTGCAAATAAATAATTATATAAAAAGTGAAGAAAATACGGGAAGGCATCTTGCCCTAAACCTGTAGGAAGTGGTGTCACAGGCAGCCGAAGTCTGGACTCATCCAAATCTTAGCGACTAGGTGACAACTGCGTAGAATTCCCAGGGGTGACAACTTCAAGTACACACTCTGCCTGGGAACCACAAAAAGTGAAAGGGAAACGGTCTTAGCCGTTTAAAGCCCTGAGGAGGAGCAAAGCAATTTCAAACACCTAATAGCAACACTCGAATAAAGTATATAAAATATTTAAAGGGAGTCATGTAGTTTGATAAAGCACATAATCAATTCCCCAAATATTTATTTTAAGAAAGACAGTCCGCACATTCTCTACCTCAAAATTATAAGCTTGGAAATTAAGCACAAAATGAAACATATTTAAAGTGGGAGCATGCATGATTGCGGGTTTTTAAAAGAAAATATTAGTTAATTATGCAATCATGCATTTGTTAAATATTTACTCATTGACCTTGCACATATTCTAATATTATGTTAAAACCAATAAACATGTGGATTTTAACTGAAAATTATTAAATACTTGAATAATATAGTAAGATAGCCCTCGAACGAGCGATTCAATGAGATAATAAAAGGGACAAAATTTATAATTTAAAAATGCCTTAATGGCGGCATTTTGATTTAAATAAAAGGGAGTAATTCGCTCGGCTGATGGCTATACTGGCACACTATCATAATAATAATAATAAAAACATTAATAAATACAAAATATCAACCCAAGTATAGAGAGATAAAAATACTAATTAAATTACATCATTTAAAGAAAGAAAACAGAATTATAAGGTAAAGTCAAATAGAAACCAGGGAATTAGCTATAGCTTAGTAATAGGAATATATGACCACAAGAGCACTTGGGTTAATTTTGGGGTTACCTCATCAGAAGTAGGCATTTGCAGGTAATTTCAGGTGGAGACTTTTCCAGCTGATGGTAGCAGCATTCACAAGACTTTGGCAGCAAATTCTGGTTACAGTTCACATTTTAAACAGTGGTGGCAGTCTTTAGGGTCTCTTACATTGAGCATCAGATGGCATTGACGTGCAGCAGATGGCCATTTCCGAAAGGAAAATAGCCCTCTTGCCAGCTCTACTCAGTCATCCTGGAATTTCGGAACTTTAAATGCAATATTTTAGAAAACAGTAAAATCTATTTGAAGACGAAAACTCGGCTTCAAATATTAAAACTTGCAGCCTACTAGCAAACTGTCAGAACAGCAATAGCATAAAATCAGAAAATCAAATACTGAATGAATAGTTAGAATGAAACAGAATGCCTCAGAATACTCAGAAAAATCAGTATATATCGAACAAAAGAAAAACCTTCTATTTATAGCAGAACGATACAATAGAACTGCCCTGGAGCATAACAAAAATACCAAAATTTGCTATCTTATCAAATCAAATTCATCTGAACGTCAAAAGGAATTCAACAAAATTTTAATTAATTTCCTATTGTTAACTATCTTGTAGACATTCGGATTATTTGATTTCACAAAAAAGACTTTTGCTAATTAAAAACTACTTTAAATGGACATCTGCTGTATTTTTAGATAAGCTCCTAGAACATTAATTAAACTATTGTTTCTTACCAACCCTCATTTATTTTTAACAGAAAACATGTGGCGTGATTTTAAAATCTGAAACAAAATTATTTTACTTTTAATTTCAATGTTTAAATCTATTTATGGGATGAATATAATTTTATTTTAAACTAAAACAAATATTACGAATGTAATATCTTTTTATAAATAGATTTAAACAGAAATTATTTTAAATAACAAATTATTATTTTAACTTAAGTTTTGAAAATAAATATATCACAGTGTGTGTACAATTATGACCTATATAACCTACTTTTGAAATAAATCTCTCTTACATGTACATACACATAATTAACAATATTTATTTATACTGGGAATTAGAAATACAGATATATATAACATGAGCGTTGTACTCATGGTTTAAAATTGGGCGGGATTTTCAGCATATAAGCGCATTGCAGACACACTACAATACACTGGGGGTTTAAACTAAGGTATGAGGGTAGAAAAGAGGTGAGAAAAGGTAAAACGAAGATCTGCAAAGCAAATCTTACTGTTTCAATATTTTAGTGAATTTTTAAAATTGAATTTTAGTTAAAGCTTTTAAAAGTTTTAGTGAATTCTTCTATGGAAACACTCATTCCATTCAATACATGAAGCCTTTATCCCTGATATATAATATATATCCTAGATAAAGATGATTTGAGTGCTTTCTCTTGTAGCATTTATCATAAAAATAAAAAATAATCTTGTTTAGAACTATTACCATGCTCTTTATATAACATATTTATTAAATGCAAACTACATAGGTCATGTGATATTTGACTAAATCATTATTATTTTGCTGTTGGGGGCTTTGGCTAAATTAAATTACTAAACCCATTAATATATGGTATATCTGAATTAAGTTCAGATCCATATTATTATTTTAGATGGAGAGCTGAATTTAAAGATTTATAGATGTCTAAAAATTTCATATATTTTTCTTAACCTAATTATCGATTGACACGAATTATTTCATTTTTTGACCAATTCGCTTTCTGGTGAATTTTTTTGTAAGTATTATATGTTAAAATGCATGTACAATGGCATATTTTATTATAATAAATTTTTGCTGAAAAATTTGGAGTAGAAGATGGGAAATTCAAAATTCCCACTCTTACAATATACATAAGCCCCAACCTGAATGTTCAGTTATTGTTTGTTGCCCAGGCTGTAAAACGTTCGGCGTTTTACAACATTGTAGTTCCAATGACGCAAAAACATGTTTATTTGCGAATTTATTACGGTTTTAGATATTTTTAAAGAATAATTTACACTATATTTATTAGATATCAAGAAATATAAACTATTAATGACTTATTTTGACTTGAAATACTTTATTTTTAAAATATAACATTATACCAGCAGCTAATTAATATTTACTAAGGCAATAAACCTAAAGCATGTGCACTTGAAAATGTGAAGGTAGGGACCTCTACAGATTTTAACCACAAGTTTATGCATTGGAAGAAAAGAGGGGAAAGCAAATATAGCTTGAAGCAATTTACAAGCTTAGTTTCTACATAAGCAAATTTACTTAAACTTTTGAGTGTGAAAAAATCGCAGTTTTGCAATAAATATTCAAAAAAATTAAACTTTTAAAGCATAATTCATTAGATATTAGAGAAATAAATAATAATTCATTAGGATGTTTAAAAATAATAAAAATTAAGAAGTATTTCATTGATTTTATAAACTGAAAATAATCTTTCTAGAAATAATGAAGTCTAAACTCTTTGTTTTGTTTATGATCTCATTTTTTTAATATTTACAGAAATAAAATGTGAACATTTAAAATGTATTTTAGTAGTAAACAAAAATATCTATCAAATGAAGTCAAATTTATTATTTTCAGATAAGTAATAATGTATTAATCATATATTTTATGTTGATTTGTGAGACAAAGAAAAACTTTAAAAAATGCACCAGAATGCTAAAATTTGAGTGCATGTTGGAATGGTTAAGAGTTAGCTTTTAGATAAATTCTTAGTTTGAATTAGTTTTTTGAATCTGGTGAAAAGAGCCATAGCTTGAAACTGATCTGGAGATGGGGACAATGATTTGACATTGATTTGAATGCTTTTTTTTGTAACATTTATCTTAAAAATAAAAAATAAGCTTGTTTAGAGCTATTACCATGCTCTTTATATATATATTGTACCTTTTTTATTAGATCTGAGTAGGTTTTAAAAGCTAAATTCTAAAAAAAAATTAAATTAAAAAAATCTCAGTATTGTAAGTGCTATAATAATGTTGATAGGGTTCTAAACTTTGTTGAGATGAATGTAAAGGTTATAAAAATATTTAAAAGTTATTATAAAATGTTAAATAACATATTATAAAAGTTAAATAATATTGTATGATTGGGAGAACTGGCCATAGTTATAATGATTTAAAATTATGTAGTAAAAGTCGTATTAAAACAAACTTTTGAAAACTAATCTTAAATAATGTTTAATATTTAAATAAGTTATTAAATGTACTTTATAAAATTAGATTTAAATTTATATTATAGTTATTTATTAAAAGTTTTAGTATTTTATGGTATAAACAAGTGTATTCAATTTTATTGTCTAAATAATGTCAAAATTTATTATTCCAAATTTTATCATTATATTTTATTATTTTCATAATATAATATTTTTGTAATTAAATATTTAGTTAATTTCATTTCAGACAGTGAATATAAAAATTGCAACATTTTGTCTGGGATTAGGATCATGTGACTAAACAATACACATATTTTATTTTTGTGCTTGCAAGGTTTTTAATAAAGTTTTTAAAAAATACTTTCAGAATTGTTTAAAATTGAGAACATTTGAGTATCATAAAAATAAATATAGGAAAACTATTAAATTAATTTTTTTTAAGATATTTTAAATTAATAAAGATAAACTAAAAAATGGATACATTTTTTTATTAAATATCTATTAAGTTAGTGAAAAATTATTAAAATATGTTATTTTAAAGTATTTAATTTGTTTAAGTATAATTATAAAATTGATTTAGAATTGAGTATTATCATATTATTATTAAAAAAAATGATGACTCATAATTTTATTTCTAAATTTTAAAAACACAAAATTGACAAATATGTAAATTAGTTTGTAAGCTGAGGGTCAAGTAACCAATCAGATGATAATTAGAGCAGGTATATAAATGGGTGCTCACACTTCTTTATTAGTATTCTTCTTCTTTATTGTTCTTTTGTTATTTACTTTTTTAATTATTATTTTAAAGTAGTCAATTAGCTTCAATTTTAAAATTTTATTATTTTTAAAAAAAGTCTAAAGGATTATAAAATTATTAAGTTAGACTAAGAATGTTTCCCTAAACCCAGTTATTTTCCTACTAGTATTTTTATTCAAGACTTAATTCAAGTTTGTTATAACTAATGGAACATTAACCTGAGATAATGTGTGCGGGAAGGTTAATGGTGGAGATGTGAATAAATGAGGAAAGTATACATTTTTCTGTATTATCTAAAAACTATTATAATTGTTTGTATAAAGTACTTTGGAGTTTAAAGTGGATATTATCTAGAAATATAATTCGGATATTTAACATTTTATGTGTAAATTTTCAAGAACTTTTAAAAGATATTATTTTAATAAAAAAATACCTGGAAAAGACAAAATGAATTTTTTTGAAAAATTTATAAAAGTATTCAAGAGTAAAGTTATATTATAAAAAGAATATGGTTTTTTTATTTATACTATTGACTATATTTTTAGAAAATTACAGCAGTTTTCAAAGAATATTTACTTAAAAGTAATTATAAACTTTTGGAACATGAAGAAAATTAAAAGACAAATGTCATTATGAATATAAATTGCTTTGACAAGTTATTTTTCAAAATACGTGAATATTTTGATATAAAAAATAAAAGCTTGTTTTTCTTAAACTATACAGTAAAAAGAAGAGAATGGATAATAGAAATAAATATTATCATGACTAAGTAAATAATCTTTGAAATATTCAAATATGAATTCATTTATTACTATATATCTGCATTATAAAATAATAGTTTTTAAAAAAGAATAAAAAATGCTATTTTTGCTAGCGTGCAAACTTATTTTTAATGGCCAATGATAACGCTCCTTTACACCGATGGAATTCACGTGAATGAAAATGATGGAACTTACTTAAAGAAATAATTTTAAAAGTGCTATCACATTAATAAATGTTATCCTGTGAAAGCAACAAATAAAAGAATGTTTTTAAAGATTTTCAAGAACAGGATGAACAGTAATTTTTTAGACTTTCTACGATTTGAGAAGTTGACTACTATTCTTCTTATTTTTTTTCCTATTGTTATTTGTGCTACGAGAGGAGGGGAGAATTCTGTGCAAGAAAAAAACTTCAGACAATACTCATCATGTAGCAACCACAGAGGTTCCCATTTGAAGTATTAAACTGTATTGAAGAACAGTTAGTTGAACTTTATTGAGGGACAGTCACGAATTGGATTTACATAAATTTAGTCTTAATTATTATTTTAAATATACTAACTTGTATAGGATAGTAAAGGTTACATTTTAAATATTTTTATTATTATTCTAACAATAGTAATCTTTGACAATTTTTGAAAATATTTTAAAGTATAATAGTTGGTGCATTGGATAAATGATAATTTTGATTAATATTTTATATGTTGAATTGGACCGGAAGATGTCAAAATAGTGATTTACAAATCGTAAAGTCACTAGGTAATTTTAAATTGTTTAATTATTATGTGACATATATTGTAATTTATTTATTTTAGAGTTTCTTGGATTTTTAAAAGAAGATATTTCTTTTGTCATATGAATGTGTGAACATAAGTATGTATGCGATAGTAACAAATATCGATTATTATTATTATTACTACGAGATATAATCTATGAATAAAAAAAAGAGATATGCTTACATTTTTTCTTTTTTACATTACAAAGTTTAATATAATTTACTGATGCTCATAATTTTACATGATTCTTTAATGAATGAACTATACATTATTTAAATATTTGAATATTGATTTTAATGTTTTAAAATCAAGGTCATTTGTATTTTTGTTGCTAAGTTTTAAGTGCATAATACTTTTTCTTATAGTAGTTCTGGATTGATAATGTTATATGTTAACTTTATTTGTTATTGGGAATATTGCTAGTTATTTTACAATGTGGATTGTTTAGATCTATTTTGACGTTTTAAAATGATAGTGACAGGGAAGTAGAAAATAATGAAACCCTGGATATCTTATATGTAGGATACGTTAAGAAGATAGGAAAGGAGCCTATATTTTATCTTAGTAGTTTTATGCAAGTACAGTTAACATAGCCCTGGGTCATGTATGTATTTTCCATGGACAGTGTTTGATATTTTGTATTTTTAAATGTTCGATAATTGCTGAATAGATAGATAGCTTGGACATTATTTCTGAAGGTATTGGACAAAAAAAGTCGTACCTAACCTTTCACACTGTTTCCATGTGAGTTATTAAATATTTTTATACTATTGAGTTTTTACTCTAGTCATTCCTTCATGTCCTATGCATCGTATCGCTATCTTGATTTCAATAGTTATTACATCGTGTAGCATAGTATTTTTATGAAAGAATAATAATAAATAATTTTGGATTGATGTATTGTTTTTTATTCAAAGAAAAGTAAGATAGGCTTTCTTGTTTGGATTAAGATGAAATACAAAATGATATTGAATGTAAATGCTGATAGTAACGTAATAAAGAATCATACTTACTTTTCATATTTTATTAAATTATTTTTGATGATAAAAGAAGTCACAACTATTGATGATATCTTTAATAGTTCTGATATATTTTGATTTTTCATAAATCAGTGCATATTTTAAAAGTTGAAACATCAAAATGAACAATACAAAGTCTGATGAATGCTTACATTTGAGAGCATTTTTTTATATTTTTTGAAAATATGAAACACGTTTAAGAATTTTGAGAGTGGTGCCAAGCAATATTACCTAGTATAACATCAACCCTATTTTGTTAAATTCAGATTTTATTTACTGAATGAACCTTAAAATATATTTTTAATGAATATTATTCCAAGTATTATATATTTTTTTCTTTTAAGGTTACTAAAACCATATTGTTTATTCATTTAAACAGCAAATGATTTCATTAGACTATAAGGTGTATGTCTAGATTAATATTATTTTATAACATGTATGATAAATAATGTATAAGCCAAACTGAAGGCTTACTTACTTTCTGATTTTTATATAACAGAAATATGTAATTCAATCTTTCTTTTAGTTAAAGTCATTTTCTTTTTGTTAGATTTTATTTAGTAAAACCTTAAAATGATAAAAAAAATCCAAGTCACATATCACATGACTTAATTTAATAAAGCTTGTATTTACAACTGTTATATATTTGTTATTTACAAATGTTATATATAGAGCTTGCAAAATAAGCTCTTACCAAGCTTTGAGAATATCCTCAACCCCAGACAATCAGTTACTTCACAATAAGCTGTGATTATGAGAGCCATGACTCTCGAAAGCGCTCAGCTTATGGTTTAATAAAATGTTAAATATTAGCTTTGTGTTTATGCATTTAGAGCCCTAGTATTGAATTACAGAATATTAACCAAACACGCAAAGTTTAAAATTAAGTTCGTATTTCTTAAAAATAATTATTTGTGAATAAAAATTTATCGCTTTTTATTATTATTGTTAAGTAAATTCATAAATGTCAATGTACTGATATGTGTTTTCTGCTATGTACTACATGAGTTTTTATTGTAGGCAAATTAGGGCTGTAAGATGAAGATAGAATATTGAAAGTCATTAATGTTTATAATGTAGCTGTAAATGGGAAATGTTGAAATAAATTTTGTTAAGAAATTAAAACCCTTGCAAACTATCATCTATGATAATCAAATATTGTTTCGATAATATTTGATCATTATTGGATATCATTTGCAAATGCTTTCCATTTAATATACCATCTTATATTTACAACTGACTGCATTATAAACTTAAATCATCTTACATGTCTTCTTCTTCTTAAGACATTAATTTGCATACATTTAGCTGATATAGTACAATGACTGTAAATTAAATTATCATACCTATTTTGGAATATTACAGCTTTATGTGCGTTTTTATTTATTAATACATTGTACAGGCTTAAACCTGCATTTATATATGTAATATATGTGGGATTCGAACTCAGACTTTTACATGAACCACTACTCTCAGTGTCATCTCATATTGCTGACCCACCTGATCACACACATGTTGAAAAGATAAATAATCACCAATATACGTATTTCATGCTAAACCAGAAATCATCAGTTGGTCCAGATTACTATCCTCACACATATATACAATCAGTGCTCAGCTTTATATTAAGATAGCCAATCTTCATACTTTAATGGACAGGTTTCAAACTATTCCAACTCACAACTCTTCAGCCTTCCATTCCATTGAAAATCTGATGATGGAACATTCAAAGCCCTTGTTTTTTCCAAGGTTGTCATCCTACCCATGTTGACATATTAGTCATTCTGACCCCTCATGTACAGGAGAATAATCCATTTGTAAAATAACTCATCAAAATTAGAAGTATTTATATATGCATGTTAAATTCTGGTGTTTGGCAAGTAGCATACCCAAGAAATAAAGCAGAATGATAGCAATAACGTTGTAGGTCACACTTTGACATTGCATTTTAAAAGAATTTATCATGGCATTTCAATATTTTTAGAGATTTATCCTAAACGTAAACAATGACATTACATCATTAAATTGAATAAGTTTTTCATATTGAAAGTTTAATTTAAGTTGTTATATGATAATTAAACCAGAGTATAGGTTGAAGCAGTGTTATAGAGACTTAAAATCCCTGCACTCCAAAAATAAGATTTTTAATGTGGCCATAGGCTTTATTTAATTCATGACGTCCATTATGACATAAGTAAAATGCGCATTGACAATTATATCATCGCTAATGAAGAACTGTTTTCTATATAGTAATATATTTAAATACTTAGTTGATATAATAATAAAAAAAAAATACATTAATATCCTTGCTAAATGAAACATGTTAAATTCTGATTTTAATATAAACTCATTTTTAAAATAATTAAGTAAAAGCTTTGTTAAAATTAAAAAAACAAAACAAAACTAAAATTAGTTTTTTTATTTTTAACGTTTAATTAGTTTTTTAAAATTTTCCCCTTTTTTATTATAAACTTCAATTAATTATTTTATTTTTTTTTACTTAATCTAATTTTGATTTTTAAAATATTTCTATTACTTTATATTTTAATGGTATTTCTTAAATAACATTAAAGTTTTGCTTTATAAACATTTTCCACGTGAATTGTAATTGAAAAGATAATCTTTTCTTTTTACAATATTATTTCGAGAAATCGCAGTGATTTAGAAGAATTGTCTGACCGGGAGTGGCGGAAATATTCATATATATATAGATATGAAAAACTAATAATATCCGAGCTTTAAAATTACATAGTATAGATAAAAAAAATGTATCCAGGAACAACTTGTTTTTAAAGAACTGACATCAGTTTTGAAAAACATATATTTTTACAAAATAAGTGTATGTGCTAATATAGTCAGTCGTTAGGGAAAAAGAAAATAATAGTCCGTTTTTCATCTTGTCACAAACGCAGGTGAACAGCAGTATTAGAGATAAAAACATACAAATTTTGAAGACAAGTGAGTAAATACGTATCTTCTTTCTAGTTAAAAGTTTATTAGTTACATGAAATGATTCATATATATATTATGAATATTTGTTATATAAATACTAGTAGAGGTATTCTGAATGGATTTTGCGAAAGTACGTAATGCCAATAAATACATGCACTTCTGTATAAATTTACATACATCTAGTTTAATTCTAAGGTAGTATATAATTTGCTTATATAATTGCATGCTATTTATATATAAGTGGAGGATGAATAGACTGACACATCCTGAGTTCTAAAAAAAAATAATTTAAAATATATGCCACATAATTAATAATTAAACAATTTAAAATTACCTAGTGACTTTACGATTTGTAAATCACCACTTTGACGTCACCATTTTGACGTCTTCCGGTCCAATTCAACATATAAAATATTAATCAAAATTATCATTTATCCAACGCACCAACTATTATACTTTAAAATATTTTCAAAAATATTCAAAAAAAAAAAATGTTAAAAATTTTTTTTTAAAAAAAAGATTACTATTGTTAGAATAATAATAAAAATATTTAAAATGTAACCTTTACTATCCTTTACAATAAATTCTAATACTAAAGTTAGTTTATTTAAAATAATAATTAAGACTAAATTTAGTGACTATCCCCCAATAAAGTTCAACTAACTGTTCTTCAATACAAAATGAATTGTTTCAGTATTGATTTTATTTTTATCAGATTTTTTAAAATGAGCTATAAATATAAATGTTATATGCTAGTATTATTGACACGAATTGTTATTTTATATTATTTTTATATGCAAGTATTATAATTTTCACTTTTTTTAAAAAAAAGTAGCTAAATAAATTGTCTGCACTTTAAATGTTTTACAATATGATTCTTTTTTTGGTTGTGACATTTGAAATAATAAATTGCTTTTCCGTAAAAATTCAGGTGGAATGCACATTTGAAGTGTATTTGTTTAGAAAATTATATATTATTTGAGAACCAAAGTTATGGGGTGAGATAGCAGTTTTATTCAATTGATAAAATTAATTTTACCTCAACTGAAATGTTACTTGCAGTTCTTAAGTTTGCCAATATCAAGACTAAACTATTTTAGAACAAGATGTTAAGTAGACTAAAAGATTAGTGTGTGTGGATGTCTAAATTATCTGACATAATGTAGTTAGTGAAAATATACTTACTCTTTTGCAGAAATGTTTCCATCAGTTGTGTTTAGTGTTGACAATGAAAATTAAAAACATATATTGTACAGAAATGAAAAGACACTAACTTGCATAACTTTTTGTCTTTTGTTTTAATCATGCAAGCTTTGGTGGATGAGTGGTCAGCACAGCTCCCTTACAAGCATCCCAGGTTTGCGGGTTCGCTTCCTGGCGATGCTTAGACATATGAGAAAAAAAATTTATTTATATATATAATCTATTTATCTTTTTAATATTTTATTTTTTATAAAATAAGTAAATAAGTAGGTGACATATTTATTGACTTTTCATAGTTTTTTAAAGCAAATTATTCAAATAAAAGTTTGCTGATGTCTGAAAGTAAAATAAAACAGCATTGCCTTTTATTGCAATTGTGAAAACAAAATTATATGTGTATATATAATCAGTTATTTTTTTATTGTTTATTTTGTATAAAATAAACTAAATGTTCATTTCTAAATAAGTAGGTGATATGTATATTTATATTTTATTTAATTTTAATAATTTTTTAGAACAAATTATTCAAATAAAATTTTGTTGATGTCAGAGAATAAAAGTAAAGTAAATGGAAACACCTATTGAAAATATTTTTATAATATTTTGTTGACTTTTTTTATAAGTTCGAACTTTTTAAATTTAAAAAATATTTTTATTTTAAAATTATAATTTATCAAGAAATAAAATTAAAAGTATTAAATTTTGAAAGAATCATTATTTATTTGTTCAAAAACATTTTTATAGTCTGCAGGTTAAAATTTTTCATAATTTAATTTTATTTATTAGTCTGTTTTATTTGCAAAGTTAATTATTTATTTTTTAGATTAATTTTTTATGTTGAGTTTATATCTTAGATGAAAATATAAAAATTGGAAGTGAAAGTGGAAAATATGATTTTATTCATCACAATAATGCAACTGAGGAAAAAATCTAAAAAATAAAATAATATATTAAAAATGTTTTTTTTTTTTAATTTGAGAACTAATACACTAAACATCAAAAATTTTTTTCTTTCTACCACAATTTTGGTTGTTATATGTAATTTGAAATAAAAGCAAGCAACATCCATAAATTAATTAATCTAATTACAATATTTAAAACTAGTAATTGAATTAATTAAGTTATGAAGGCCTCATGCTTTTATTTCAAGTTAAATATACCAATTAAGGTTATAATTGATGGAAAAAAATATTTTTGTTCATTTTTAGACCATTACTCATCAAAATAAATGAAAGTTTTTTTTTTTATATAAAATATTTTTTAAGTATATATTTTTGAGTTTTAGTATTTGGATATTTGATAATTAATTTTTTTTTTTACTTTTTATATTCAAATTTAAAAAGTGAGAATTTAAATAATGCTACTGTATTTCTAAAATTTGAAATTAATTGCATGCACTTTAAAAATCATTTACAATATTTTTTTGTTTATGAAGACAGTGTTTTTTAAAAAGCAAATTTTAGTTATGCAATCAAAAGAAATTAAGATTTTATCCTTTATTTCTTTCTGTTCTAGTTAACTGTAGATTCATTTTTAGTGAATTAGTTATGATATAATGCCATCTATTGTCATCACTGAAAACTTACTGAATTGATATGGGCATGGATTGCTGATACTATTAGGCTGGACAATGGACTAGACATCCCTGAAAGATTGCATTGTTATTGGTACCTAACACATGTATAAAATTTGAAAAAGATGCGTTTGATGGAAGCACATTAAGAATTGATTACAAGATTTGACCCAAATGCACAATCCATAAAAACAAGCAAACATAATTTCTAAATTTAATTAAAATGTTTAAAAATGATACATGATAAAGTATATTGATTTTATGGATCATTTACTGAATTATTTATTCCTTGCAACAATGCAACGACAAAAAAATTTTAAAAATAAACCAAACTCTACATAGTAAAACATATTACCTTTATGTATCATTTAAAGAATTAAAGCCATTTTTGTAAAAAAAAAAAATTAGATTGCAAAACCGGTCTCTGAATAAAATTAGCATAAAAAAGATAACTAAGCAGTAAATTTTGATTATTGGTTATAATAGTATAGAGTAGGGGTGTCTAACTTGCTGTCCAGTATGGTTATGAATGCGACTCCATATAAAATCCATGACTTTATTTTTTTTGCATGTGTCAAAGCATTGGCCAGGAAGCGAACCCGTGAAACTGGGACAACTGTGCTGACCATTCGACTACATTTGACTCCATGACTTTATTTAAATTGATTTTTTGTAGAGGTCCCTACCTTCACATTTTCAACCGCACATGCTTTAGGTTTATTGCCTTAGTAAATATTACTCTGATTAACATAAATATGCATGTACATTTAAATGCAATAACCAACTAATTTCATGCTTCTCTCTTTTACTTTTATAAGTAAAAAATTAGTTAGGAGTGTACACTTTATATGTTAGTGATCACAAAGTTGGAACTTGCTCAATGATTTTAAACAGCTTTAAATGGATTGCTGTTTAATTAGGGTTATTATTTAAGAAGTTTTGGCTCATCTTGGTGGTGGATATCATGAGAATTATTCACAAACCTTTTTTTTTTTTGCTTATCAGCTCTTAATAATGTTTGTATATTTGAGGTAATCCAAGACAACTCTTCTTCCAATGTGGCACAGAGACATGAAAAGGTTGGGTATTTCTGATGTAAAGTGGTGTTTATTTATGGTGTTACCTTAAAATTCAATATTCAAAGATATAAGGGTCCAGGTTCGATTTCCACACTTGTACTGTTATTGGTCGAACCAGCAACACACGAAGAAGAGGGGAGAATAATATCTTTCAAAATGTTGTGTATATACTAATCTGTGTGCTATTACTAACAGTTGAATGTAATTAGAATATTCAAACAAAGTTAAATTTTTTTAAAGATATTCAATACTTAATATTAGATGATGGAAATAGTCCAATATGTAAATACAAATATATATATATGATAAACAAAACAATTTATAAATTTCGTAACTTGCTTTTAGCTTGCATTTTATGATCACTAGATGGAGTTTTACCAATAGCTCCTAACAAGCTTTTGTTTACACAAATGCTGAGAGAGAGAGAGAATTCACTATCTCTTTCATTGTCTCCACCTTCAGACCAGCTGGTTTCAAGCTCTCTCGGCATTTGTGTAAACAAAAGCTTGTTAGGAGCTATTGGTAAAGCTCCATCTAGTGATCATACATATACTATATCATAATATTTTTAAAGTTATCAGTATCTAAAGCAGATTTTTCATATTTAGATAATACAATTTGCATATTTGCATCATTGTAAGAAGACTCATGGACCATCCTTTGACCATTTTGTACTGTTTGTTATTAAAGATAGCAACAATGTTGTCACTTATACATTATAAAGTGAACTGTTTACTATCTGAGTAATCAAAAGTACTTCTGTATAAACTATATATAACTTAATTTTTTACTGTTATTATGATTTAAAAGTATTAGATATACTATATTTTTAGTAAGTTACCTATTAATTTATGTGATTATTAATTGTTTTTTTTATTATTATTAGATTTTAGAACTATATGAAATACTCAAATTTGATAATCCTGATGGTGGTGTTTGGAAACAAGGATGGGAAATTACTTATGATGAAAAGCAATGGAAAGATCAGAAGTTAAAAGTATTTGTGGTTCCACATTCCCATAATGATCCAGGTAAATATTTATAACTTTGCATTACTTTATATACAGAAATGTTACTGTTTAATAATAGATATAGTAATTAAAGTTCATCAAAATTCATCATCATAATAGTTACTATTAGTAACACAATTTTTCTGTTTTCCAGTGACATTTAATAGCCCTTTCCTCGTTTGAATATCAATAGAGATATATAAATGTATTTCTTCATATTAGGATCTTTGTTTTTTTTAATATGCTCTTAAAGGCAGTAACATAATGTGGTTTGCTTTATCTATTTAAGGCATGCCTGGAAAAGAAGGGCCAGTTTTTTTAAAAATAATAAAATGTAATTAGCCTTTATATAGATTTCATTATTCTTTATCACAATATATATATAGACACACATATTTAAAAAGACAAAAGATGATATTCAAGTATTTTGATAGATAACTCCTCATTCTTTATCAGCATCTCAATTAACCTATCTCAAACACAATCAATACACGAACAGATTCATCATAGGGCAGGAAAGCATTCTGTCCAAGAATGCTGTATCCCATTCATGAATGCTATTATTAGCGGATTACTTGCCCATTATAGCCAGTGGATGAGGCTATTTAACACCACTCAGAATGAGCTTATGTATATAATAAAAACATATATCTGAGGCTCAACTTCGTACCTTTTATAAATCAGAACTGTATGCTTTCCCATGTGCAAAGAAGGACTCGATTTGACATGTCCCAAATTTTTTGTAACATATATTAGGGCCAAAATGTATATCATGACTCTTATTAACCTAATCCTTAGTGCTATCCCTCCTTCAATACCTTTATTTGTTTCACTTTTATATGTTAGGTGATGCTTTTTCGCAGATCATACCTTTGAACATGCAGATCTATTAGACTACTATAACATCTTATATTTTGTTGGCATATCATTTGGAGATTTAAGGAATGATAACATCCATTCAGATATCTGTGCACAACCTTGCCAGTTGCTAAAACTCTAATCAGGTTACAGAACCTTTGTCTCTCAATCATAGTTAGAATGTTTGTTTAATCTATTGCAGAGTACATTTTCCAATCAAATTGTTTTTCTTGCCAGTTGCTAAAACTCTAATCAGGTTACAGAATCTTTGTCTCTCAATCATAGTTAGAATGTTTGTTTAATCTATTGCAGAGTACATTTCCAATCAAATTGTTTTTCTATGATTGGTTTCAAACTAAATCTTGAGCCCTGGTGTGCAATAATTATTTGTAACAAATGTTACACCTTTTTCAAACCTACAAGGAATTATTTAAGAAATACGTTCAACCTTATAACACATTTGTAATTGTCCACATACTAAGAACCATGTGACTTGCACCCTGCTCTTGGATATTTGATAATAAGAATTATAATGTACTCAAAAGAAATAATAAAGACCGGTTCACTTTATATTTATATTCTTTCAAATTGTTACCGAGTATCATCATGAACAAAGACCGGGAATCTACAATCTAACTCAGTTGTGCACTCTCGTAGCTTGAACTTTTATTATCATTAATATGCCTCATAAGTATTCATTCTTGAAAATAAGTATTTGAACTCATATCTATATGAAGAATATCTTAAATGCATTGAAAGAAATCAGACCGATCATCATGGTTGCGTAATATTTGGGTATGAATTTTGTTGTATATTTCACCAATAGATGTAAATAATTGCCATTAGTAAGTATTTAGTAATAAATAATATTAGAGAAATAATTCTTAATATCATTAACATCGTAAGTAAACTTAGTTTTTGAACCAATTTTAAGTTAGAAGTATAAATCAATCAAGTCTCTACTCATATAAAATGCTACATTTTTCAAACGTGAATTATTCTTCGTCAGAGATGAACAACTTAATGTATTGCCTGTGTTACCATATGTTTGCTTATATGACTTATATTTATCCTATTGTATATATGTTAATATATTTTGATGGGTCAGTGAATAGTAAAATAATCAGCAGGCTTATAACGAGACATTTGAATGGGCATCGATAAATGAAAAGTATAATCGTATTTGCAAGTTTATTAAAAAATGATTCATTACGAGTCTGCTTACAGATAATTCTCGGTAATATATTTGAATGAGAATGTTCTGAGATTGATTACATTCGTAAAGGTTACATATTTAAATAATAATAATACGTTATTAACATGTTGTTGAAAATAGTAATATTTACTAGTTTAGTATTTAGATTTAAATAATTAGTAAAAATGGTGAAAAATATTTACATGTCATGGTCAGTTGAAAGATGACTGATTCTTTCTCCAAATTGCCTGAAGTTCTATCTCCGAAATGTGGCAGTGTGTTGCATATTTTAATCCATTATGGAGCAATGTCTAAAATATATATGTACTGAAATGGATCACATCTGCTTTCATTGAAAACATTATTGTCTTCAAACTGAAAACGTAAAAAATGGCTGCTGAGGGGATGCATTAGATTCAAAGATCTAAGTGCTTTGCTATCAGATCCAAGATTCCTTATTGATGAAAGCCACAAGCTAGAAATTAGATCTGGGAATATTGGATGAGTAGACAGTAGACAGGGATTAAATGTTCTTCTTTCTTCTAATATATATTGATTACTGTAGCTTGCACTAGGTGGCACTATTTTTTGGAAAAAGTTGCTAATGAAGTAAAAAGTGACGAATGCAACTGTAAGTAAAAATTACAACGTTCAGATTAAAAAACCAAAGCCCTCACAGTAAATAATAACCCTGGTTTTGGATAAGTGGAATATTATTATGTCCATTCAGTTTATGGAAAGAAATTGTATTAAAATGCCTTACTTCATTTTTCCTAATTTAATTTTTTTTTGAATCATTAAACAATTGAAGGAGCAGATATGAAAATTATGCATGTAGATGGAAATAGCATATATCAGTTTCAGATCTCCATATTCTCTGTGCTATGATGGAGCGCCAGACGCTGGAATGTAAAATCTCAGATCGATTCCAGTTCTGGTGCTTCAGCTCAAACTGTTTATGAACTTTCAAGCAACAAAGTTACACATTTTTTTGTTTATTTATGATGGGTATGTTTAATTTGAGCTAACAGGGTTTCCTGGTACGCAGCCTGTGAACATCACATGACCATTATTCTTTATTCGTACACAAGCTGTTTACACAGAGGCTAACCTCTCCATACAGTAGTGCCATTCAGTGCAAGCCAGAGTAATCAATGAATGCAGAAATGTTTGGGCATAAAATCTTTATCTAATGCCTACTCATCCAATATCCCCAAACTAGTTTTTAGTTATTTTATTTCTTTTAATTAATATCCAATTCTGTCATCATTGTGTATATAATTATAATAGTATCTGTTAATCTATTATAACATGATGATCAACATTGCACACTTTACAGCACCATATGCAATGGGATGATATATATATATATTGTACCCTTACTTCTCGATGTATAATATAATTTGAAATACGACTAGCTCAATTAAATTATAATGCTTAATTAAAATTTGCATATCTATCTTTAATTTACTTTTATACTATCATATTCTAATTAAATTTATTATCAATTATCAAAATCAATATATTTCTATAGTATGTACTAATTAAATAAGTATCTATCAAAATCATGAGACTGTGAAGTAAAGTTACAAAGCAATAAGTAGATTTACATTGAGTCAATATCTTCCAAACATATTGTCTCAATGGCATAAGAATACTATCACTTCCTTATTAACTTACTACTACTTCTATAGCATTCTTATGACTTTTAAAATAAAATAAATTACCTTTAATAATAATAAAAATAAATCTTAACTTTTAATTTTAAAATATAATTAAATAATCTCAGGTTCTTCTAATTATCTTAAAGTAATGATAACTCATGTAAATAAGTATGATATGGGATTTTATATCAAACCTAAATACATCTAACTTATTTTAATAATAATAATAATACTAATCTTAGAGTATAACCTAATCTTCTCTATTTCTGTTATATCAATAATCATTAAATAAATAATCATATGTATATCTTTTATTTTCATATAGCATCTTAATTTTGGAATAGATCAAAATCTTCTAATTCAATAATTTGTGGCAATAAATAATATTGTACTTTTATATTATGCATTATAATTACTCTATGACCATTGTAATATAATGTAATAATGTTAATCAATTCTCATAAATGATAATCAGGAAAATATTGTATTTATTTCTAAAATAATATTAATAAATTCACATTGTGCAAATATTATGTTTGTTCAAATTATCTGCTGTCAAATGCTGTGGTGCAAAATAATGAACTCGACACACTTTTAAAACAAATCAAACAAATTTATTAACATTAACTTTGATTAAGAATTTATTTACAATATTTACAGTTCAAATTAGGAAAACAAAAAAAATAAAATATAAGAAAATAATAATACAAAATGTTTACACTGTTATTAGCTCATACTCCTATTAAATAATCTATACATTCTTTTAAAATGCTATACTAATAATATTGAAGTATGTTTTCGAACTTACACTTTAAATACATATCAGTAAGCTTCAATTATTACAAATAATTTTATGTAAGTACTGTTTATGTAGCATATGCAGACAATTAACCTTCAATAATTAAAATTGCTACATCAATTAAGTATTAATGTTATTCATTCCATAATGTAATAGTATGTGTTCACTTTACTATTATTACTACTTTAATATTATAAGTAAAAATTAATGTATCTGTGTAATGTAATAACAAATAACTGATTATAACTTTATATTTCATTTAATGCAATTCATGTTACAGGTTTTATCAAATATGCATTACATATATGTATTGTTGAAATAATAATACTATTTAAATCATTCATTACTTTCAAATTCATAAAGTATTATATTAGATAAATTCTATGATTCTTTTCTATATGAAATTATTACCCTACTTTATGTGTTATACTACTCCTTCTTAATAAATTTCTATCTACAAAAACATCCTCTAAACTTATTTAAAATTTCCGGAAAACAACTTTCAACTCTAAATAAAATATTAATTATCCAAACTATTTATACTTTACGTCTATACTTGGTAAACCTTCAATTTAAAGATAAACTTCTACATAAAACTTAACGTAATTTATCCAATAAAACAAAAATAAAATATAGACTTTTAAACTCTCTTCCTAACTTGCAATAAAAAAAAAATAATTACTTATAAATAATAAATATAATTCTAATACTATAACATAAAACAAAATATCAAAATTTATTAACGAAAGAATCATATAATTATTTCTAAGCTTTTTATGTAATGTTGCATCGTATTTATTTCATAAATTCAAATTATGCATATTTAAATAAAACTGTCACTGCCAATATAATGTGTGTATTTTTAAAATAATCATACATTCATTCAAAATAACATAATATTTGGTTGATCTAAAAAAAACATATTAAATACATCAAAATTATTATTATTATACAATTTTTTACCATCAATAATGATTTAATGTACAGTCCATCTTCCAATATTCTTCGGAATTACAGCTTCATAAAATAATTCACATTTATACTCACGATCATACTTTAAAATATTCTGTGTTATATTAATTATAAAATAAACTCATGCAATTAATCATTATATTATTTTTTAGTTATTATTTAAAGATATGTACCTATCTTATTTTAATAAATTAATAATATTTAATTTTTATATTAGATAAATAAAACAAAGTTCATATTACGTGACTCCAGCGATGTTTCCTTTTCACCATAAAGTTTTTTAATCCTAGGCACATATTCACTAGCACACCATTTCCTGTTTCCGGTCCATCACGTGTTTTTTTAAAAGTTTATGAAAATGAAAACGTTCTTTTAAAAATAAGTTCCCCACAAGAAAATAAAATAAAATTAAAATAGTTTATAGGCTCCGGATCCAGTTCCTTAACGAAATTATTTAAAGTTATTATTTCTAAATTAGTCTATAGTTTATGAAAAAATTATCATTTAATTATTTTAAATTAACTGGGACGTCCACATATTTCTTGCGCATTTCTTAACAAAAAAAAAAAACATCCAGGTAAGAATAATCTTCTTTATCTATAAACGACCCGCGTTTAAATTATTTCAATATAATAATTTTATTATATTAAGATTTTTAGCTAATTATATTTCAATTGACTTGCCTTTAAAATTATTAACATTCAGTCTTTTAAACATAAAGACTTAACAAGGCAAGTATTTATAAAACTACTTTTATTTCTAATATCTTTACTTAAGATATATATTCAAATTTATAACTTGCAAAAATACTTTCTTCATAAAGAAGTATTTTATTCTTTAAAATATCTATTTTCTAATAGTCAATAATAATTAGCTTTTAAAATTATATATTGTCCAAAATACTACTTTTCTCCATCTTGTAATTATCCGAACTAATCCAGCGTTTGTCATATCTCTAGTATAAAGTTTCCGATATATTTTCACTATATATGATGTTCCCATGACCATTTGCATGTAAATTGAGCTTAATATAGAGACGATTGATAGGGAAAAATTAAGTTAACACTGCAGGTTTATCATTTAAAATTTCTATAACTTATTTACAAAGACACTCTTATAATTTTGAAAAATGATTTTTAAAAGCGTCTATAAAATTACTTAGCTATTTTTCTAATAGCACAATTAACTTGAAAATTCAATCACGAAGTCCTCTCCTAACAATTGAACTGAGCTTTTATACCGGAAGAAACTTCCCATTTGATTGGTAGATTAAACAATCAACTTTGCTGGCTTATTTACATATTTACCAACAACACAAAATTAAAAATAAATAATGACTTATTTAATATTTAATATTTATTACATTATATTTTCTAAAATAATCTTTATCGTTCATTGAAATTTATTAAACATTCTTTTAAAATATTCTTACTTGCTTGATTTTAATTTTAACTTTTATAAGATTATTTTAAATAAACTAAGTATTTTTTATACGTCATATTTTTAAAACAATATTTTAAAATCAGATTTAATATTTACATTGAATATCTTTATTTTTATCTCGTGATAACTCACGTATTATTTATAAATTTTACAACATGATTTTTAAAATAGTTTTGCAACTTCACTAAATAACTTCCATGCATGTGTGTGTAAATTTAACTAACATCTGTTTTTTTTTATAACACAAGAAACGCTTCTCATCGTCTAAAAATAAACTAACAATTGCATTTTTTAAAATAAATATTTTTTAAATAAATAAGATATTATAATAGATTTTAAAATAATTATCCAATATTATTAAAATCAAATATTAGTCTTCTATTTAAGTACTTACAATAATTAAAATATTTATATTCTTTTATAATATTATTTTATCAATAATAAACATATGCATTTAATTTCAACTTGTCTTTTTTAAATACTTTAACTTTAAATATTTATTTATTAAATATATTAATGCAGTATTGGTTATGGCCATTTTTCCCAACTATATATTATAATAATCATCATTAAAATGTCTCTCTCAATTTCAGCACAATTTCACATATCAAATACTCATAGATTGCCTTAATTAAACCCCTTGAAATATTACCATAAGCAAAATTAACATCACATATTCAAATATATCTTAAATTTAAAATTTTTAATAGATTAGCACAAAAATTAGATGGTGACCCATACAAAAGGGCACAATATATATATATATATATGATGTAATTGGGCCACCTTTGGGCAGGTAACTGTAACTGGGCGCTGTGCCACACTTATTGTCTCAATCAGACTTTGTTATGAGCATACTGAAGGGCATTACCAGATTAAAAACTTATTCATGGAAATATGGACTCCTCAGAAGTAATATTTCCTGCTCGTTACCTGACTATGGCTATTGATAACAGAGATTACTAGAATATTTATTAGTTTGGACTGATCACACTATTTAATACCCACAATGGTACCACTAGTAACCCTGGATTGAATATATATATATATTCATTTAGTGGTCATCCCATTAGTACCAAACTATAGCTTGGAGTTCTCGAAACTCTTTCACAATATTGCACTATTTAGTTTAAATCTCTAATAAATTGGTGAAATACATAAATAAAAGTTGAACAAAGGCAAAAATATATAACATTTTAACAACAGTTTTATTCCATATAATGATAACTGTGTAATGTACCTATACATCCCCTCAAATAATATACTTTAGCTCAAAATGGATAGTACAATCATCGATAACATATGAGCATTATCGTTCTAGATAATGATATTTAATAAATTACATTACCTTTTGTTATTAATTTAAACAAAAAAAATTATATGTTTTAATCCAAATGCCTGATCAATATTTGAATCATATAATTGAATAATATATATATATATATATCAATTTCCTTATTTAGAAACGATATCTAACTCTGGGAAAATAAATATAAAATATTTCCAGAATAGTTAAATAAATGTTAATTGTTAACAAAAGTATAGTCATATATATATATATAGAGAGAGAGAGAGATAAAAAATAATAATAAAATGATCCTATTTTAGTCTGTTGTCGCAAAAAAGCGTATACATGAAAAGATAATTTAATTATTTCAATGGTTATTCGACTATAGGGATTTCATTGACTATACTATATAATCCTTGAGATTATTATTTTTCTTATTTTTGTCAATGAAGTAATTTTAATTTAGTTCACTAATTAATCCTATGTTCTTGACTTAGTTGGAAATGTATAAATTAATCCATTAAATTCTTATACACAGTTGTAGAATAAAGTAAACTTACTTTATTCCATGAAATAATTCATGATATTTTTTCATTGGTTGGGAAGCATAAAAAAGTCTGTTTATTGATTCATTGTTTTGAGTTGTTTAATTGGCCTACATCAATAGATTTTCTCTTCTTTCTTGTAAGGTTGGTAGAGAGATAAGGGTGACAATGATTTCTTATTCATGAATCAAGTACTCTCCTTTCATGCTAGAGTAGTCTTTCCAATTTAAGACTGGCTAATGTCAACTTATCCTCTGTATAATAACCCGACCAGCTGAGAGATGGACCACTGTAGTTTTTAGCAAGCCATTCTGACAAAATTTAAACTAATGTACGTGATAATTGTATATTTTAATTGGAACAGAAATATTAACAATATATCTTTATGTATGATATATTCATGAGATCTACTTCAACAAGGCAGGTTATAGTTGATTCTATGCTATCCCATGATAGCCATCATGGTAAATGTTTTCCAGTCTGCTCTTTTTGCTTGCAAAACATCTGATAATTAAAATTATTGACACAATATTATGTGTGTATCGATAAATAAATTAGTCACCTAACATCGAAACTTTATTTTGGTCTATCTCACTGAAATATTTATTGATAAACAATTACGATAAATCATAAAATATAGAAATAGAATTACAGATAAAAATAAGAAAAATATTTTTTTTTATAAAGTTAAATTTCTTTTGAACAAAATAACTTGAAAACTTTCTTTATTTTGATTTCATTTGAATCTTTTTTACTTTACAATGTTTAATTATAATTAATTAGCAATTTTTTTGAAAATATATATTCAAAATGTTTGTTTGAGAGTACATATCAATACACTCATACTCACAATTATGGGAACAAACTTAACCCTTTTTCTACTGAGGCTGCATTGTTTGTAAAATGTTGTTATTTGGCAGAGATAGTTAAAAAAAAAATCATAATCCTCTTCATCCTCATCTTTATTATAATATACTCTTATTTCTGTTTTGGCATATATAAATAGATTTGGCCAATTTCACATGACATATTTATTCAATATTAAAATTATTTATCATTACATAAATAATGTATATAGGGTATTTGAGCACAGATTTTCACACGATCCACCACTCTCCACTCTATCTAATAACACTGATACACCTAAACACATATATGCTGAAAAGATAAATAATCACCAATATTCGTATTTCATGCTAAACCAGCAATCATCAGTTGGTCCAGATTATCATCTCCACACATATATACTATAAGTGCTCAGATATATATTAAGATAGACAATCTTCATACTTTAATGGACAGGCTTCAATCTACTCCACACTCCAACTCTTCAACCGTCCATCCAATTGAAAATCTGATGATGGAATGCTCAAAGGCCACCCTGAGGCCGAGATTCTTGTCACACCCATGTTGATCTAAGGTCAATCTGAACCCCACATGTACAGGACATGATCTATTTAATACATATGCAAGGATGGGCAGACATCTCTATAATGTAATGACTGAAACACAGGCTTATTATATATCTATGTCTATATATGTAATATATAGGGTATAGACATATGTATATAATAAGCCTGTGTTTTAGTTATAAATAATATATGTTTATTTATTGTAGAGTTTTAGAAATGAGTGAAATATCTCTTCTCTATAAACTTAATATCAATTCTTTAAAAATCAATTTACATTACAATATATAGACTGATTTAAGTTTGCTCTCTGGCTATTATTGTTCTAGGTAACCCTAAATAAAAAATAAAAAAAAAATTAAAAGTTATTGAAGAAAGTAAAAAAAAAAAAAAAAAGTTATTGAAAAAAATTATTGAACATAGCAGCTAGGCAGTTCATTTGTTATTTCAAACCCCCTATATTTAAAACAAATTTAGTAAATCTCATATGACATTATATTTAGATGTATATAATATTTAGTATTTGATTATCTGCATGAATACTTATATGTATATATAAACAAAAAACATTGGTATTAATAACTCTACAATAGTCAAACTACCAATATATATATATCAAATAAATAATCGCTAGATCCCGCTTCTGGTGTGTCTGTTATTTTCGATCGCATTTTGCCTTAAATCTCATTAAAATCACACAATATTAACGTTGCTTTGTGAATATCCAACTTTTCATAATTTATGTATATTAGCAGAATTATATTGTTTATTTAATAATTTTTTTGTAGTATTTGTAAAAATATATCTCTTTAATATTGGACTAACTACTGATAGATTAATTATTAACAGAACGGATGCCATTGATAAAATCAACAAATATAATATATATAAAGAGCTACGCTCACATGGATCCAGTTACATAGATGAGTCAAAATGTGCATTCAAAAAGAAAATTCACAGACACAAACTTCTGCATAACAAATTATGACATTCTGCGGTTAAATTTAAATCTATAAAACATTCAGTTATTTGTGGTGGAAGTTCTCGCTTTGATGGTGTTTTTATTTTACATATAAAAAAACGATTTGAAGAAAAGAAAAATCAAAGAGACATATTTACAAATATGGTAGACAATTTATTAAATAAACAATATAATTGTGTTAATATACATACGTCATGGAAAGTTGATCATTCATGTTGGAACACTAATATGGTGGGACTTAAATGAGATTTATTTGTACTAAAATTTAATTGTAAAATGCTGTTCAAGATAGCAGACATGCCACAAGCTGATGACTGTAGCAAGTATTTATTATTATTTTTTTTTCATATGTCATAGCATCGGCCGGGAGGCGAACCCGCAACAACCGGCTGCAACCAACTGCTTGCTTGCAAAGGCGGCTGCGCTGACCTCTCGGCTAACAACACTTGACATTTTGAATATTGTAGAGTTTATTCAATAATTTTTTATTTATTATATTTATCTGATTATGTATATGTGTTCATATGAATATTATTAGCTGTAGGTAAACATTGTTGATTTTTTTTTTGTCATGTATAGTATTTTATTCTGCTTTCATCAAGTTTTTTCTTATCTTTTTTTTTTTTTGACAATCATATCCTTCCTATCTTCCTTATAAAATTTTCTACCATTTAATCAACATCATCAAGCCATATGTGTTTGCTTTTATGAGTAACATCATTTGCAAGAGGAAAATTAAATGAAGGGTATCTTATCATCATCTGGTCACCATTTCATATGCTTACACATGCTGTTAATAAGAGGACCCAACTCTCCATACAGTAGTGCCACCAAGTGCAAGCTTTTGTAATCAGTGGAGACATGAAGGTTTGTACATAAAATCCCAATCTAGTACCTACTTATCCAACACCCCAGACTAGTTTCTAGCTTGTGGCTTTCATCAGTGATGATTTTTGAGATTTGAGAGCACTGCTGTATGGAGAGTTTGGTACTCTTATTAACAGCATGTGTAAGCATATAAAATGGTAATCATGTGATGTTTTTATGGTTTAATACCTGTTTTGCCCATATGATAATGGTGATTGTGGTTTTTGAAAAACCAGTCACCAAAATATACGATGCTGAACTGAGTTCAGATCTATATGACTATACAAGTGAATGATGGTGTACTCATCTTGGGACTCCTAGCTTTAAATATGTAAAAGGTGGCTGCTGAAGGGTTGCATTGGATCCTAAGATCTAGGTGGTGTTCTCAAATCCAGGGCTCCTCACTAATGAAATCCACAAGTTAGAAACGGTTAGTCTGGGGATGTATAAGTAGGCACTAGATTGGGATTTTATGCACAAACCTTCCTGCATCATTTTATTATTAATTTTTCTTTGGATAGCACTTATTATAAAAACCTTCTCACATCTTCATTTTTAAAATAGTGAATATGAGATTAATATTTGGATATTCACCTTGTTGTGAATCGACACTAGATATAATGGGAAATTAATCTTTTGTATTTTTGGTTCTGCTAAAGGATATGTATTGATTATAATAGCATATACAAAACAATAAGAATGTTTTATTGTCTTTTTTTTGTAGTGAAATTGAAGAATATGTATCTTAATAATATAAGAAGCTTCATTGTTTTATATCTTAGTTTTTAAATATACAAATTTCTCAAAATTTATAATATAACTCTAAATATGGATGCTAAAGTGAACTGTGATAAGAAAGTGAACAATATAGAAAATTATCCAATACATCAAATTTATTGACACCATCATCATTTACAATCTTATCAATCCACTGCAGGATGAAGGTCTAATCCATTTTCTTTGATCTCTGGTCTCTTGTACATCACACCATTAAACATGTTTATATCATGCATTCATTTCACATGTAATTGCATTTTAGGTCTTTTACAATTCTCCTAGGATCCAACTTAAAACTTCATTTTCCATCTATTACCATCTCTTCTAGCAATATGCCCATTCAGTGTAACTTCATTCTAATGATGTCAGTAATATCTGTTTGTTACTCCTAACATCATTGCTTATTTTATTGGTGGTCTGAATTCTGTATTTCTCTTCTGTTAAGCATCGAAATCTTATATCCATAAATATAATATTGCACGTATAGACTAGTTAGTCTAACCTGATTTCAAGCTAAGAATTTAACACGTATACATACATAATTTATATAATTATGTTTAGTTCTACTAAGGTAAATACAATAATTAGGCATTAAACTATTGTAAACACGCTGTGTCAGTTTTTATAAATAGTAATTTGCCATTACCTGTTACCACCTTATTCAAGCATCTCAATCTTAGAACTGCATTAGAAACAACATGAGCTCTAATTAGATCAATAACAATGCTTTTTAACTTTATTCGGATCCTATGAATAATAACTAAGTATAAAAAATACAAACACAAAAAATATAAATTTGATGACCTATTTTATTTAATCTTTATAATGTCAGTGATTGATCAATATTTTATGAACTAACTTTCACAAGAATTTTTTTTTCTTTTAAATATATATAAAATCCTAATTGAATATCAAAAAATACAAATGGGTTTTTTCCCACTTTCTCTCTGAAAGGCCATAGTTTATTCTTTTTAAATAAAAAAAAAAAAAAATCCTACTTCGAAAATTCTCAACAAATGACTAGAATAATCTCGCAATTAGCAGATGCTCATAAGACCTTCTTAAAAAGCTAGCTTTGAGAATATCAAGAGGAAAATTCAAAATCACAACTTGATTGAGAGCATTCTGTATGGATAGAAACTAAAATGGAAAGAATAAATTATACAACCTTTCGCTATATATACATATTTCGTAACCTTTAAAAACGATCTGAAAGAAAAAAAGATTTAAATCTATAGCAAAAAAAAGTTTTCTTTATAAATGTAGATAAACTCAAGTACAAATATATATCACAATTTTCGTCATCGCTAAGAATAAAGTTTAATCCAGTTTTACTAATCTACAGTTTTTCTTCTCCACATTACTGTATATCATCCATTCATCCATCTCACACATGGTCTTTTTTTAGGTCTTTTCCAATATCTTAGGATATAATTTAGAACCTGAATTGCCCAGCTTCAGCTTTCATTTTTAACAAGATATCCACTGCAACTCCATTTAGGGTAGCAATTGTTTGAATGATGCCAATATATATATATATTTAATTTGATACTTGTGAGTTTTCGGGTAAACCAAGATGGCAGCCCGTATTTTTGATAAATGTAAAGTTTCAAGGCCTCTAATCTACCGAAGATGTTTTAGTTGTTAAAACAAATTGATTGTTAAATTAAAAAAAAACAAAAAACGAATACATTCTGATAAATTTCATGAAGGCCCTTTATTTCAAAATTAATTTTTTTTATTACTGTTATAACGCGGGAAGCGACTAAGACGCTTTTAAATATTGTTGTATTTTGGTTCAATTCAGTGTGGTGGTTTTTTTTTTTTGTCAGCAGTTTTATTGGTAAATTCTCATCATGATAAAAATTTGGGATCTTCCTGTCACAGAATGTGATGTAGTGGACTATTTCCAAAGGTAAGGATTCTGCCTTCCCAAAAAGTGTGCATTAATGGTTACAATATGATTGCATGCTGAAGACATGAATAAAGTGTAAATATTGTATTTATATTTTTTCCCCATTTTTCTGTTAATAAATTAATCTAAAGAAAGAAAATAAACTGTAAATATTTTAATTAATTTTTCTGCAATGATTTCTTTTTTTAAAATAACAATAATAAAAGATAAAATGTGGTCTTGCATTGGTGGTCGAGAGGTCAGCGCGACTGCCTTGTACTTGCAGGCAGTTGCCTGGGTTGCGGGTTCGCATCCCGGCCGATGCTATGACACTTAAAAAAAAAGAAAGATAAAATGTAAATACCCGTTTCCTAGCAGATATTTTTTTGTAAACATTTTTGGGGGATTCTGAAATTGTAGATTTATCAAAAATATGACTGCCATCTTGGTTTACTTGAAAACTCACAAGTACCTTCTTATTTCTTACTCATATTTTTTACTCTTGGTTGGTCATTACTTGTTACTCCTATTATATATTTTTTCACATTTTATTATATGGTTTAAGTCAAAGTTTTGAAAGAATATATAAGCACTAGCAAATACATTTCCGAACTTGTAAATAATAATAGTACACCATCTTTTATGCTTTTTTGTTGCATACCAAATGTCAAATTTGATGCATCTTTTTGTATTAAGACATTGTTTTGAGATTTTAATAAAAGAATATGAAAGTGAATAGTGAGATGTTTTATTTTACAATTGTTTGAATGATGACAAATTTATTTTTTTCATTAAATAATATGGACAGTATTTTTTTTTTTGTTCAAATGTTTGTTCATGCATCATCTCAAAGCAGGTGCCAAATGATGGGTACCCATGAAGACCATATCCAAATAAAAAAGCTTGTTTTTACCAGTTGTCACACAATATAACCATGTTAGGATGCTGCAAGATGACTAACCATACGTGTCACATGATGCACTCATCCATGGTATGAATTGTAGAAATAATGAATCTTCAGCAGACATGCCCTTGGTGCTCAGCTTAAAAAAGAGATAAACTTGCCACTACTTCTGCATATTACATCGGGATTAGATCTGCATTGATCCCTATCATCATGAGAGAATGCATACCTAGCCTGATTCCACTCCAACAAGTTGTCAGCTTACATCAACATCAATGCCATGGCATTCTGGGGCTGAAGCATAATTACAAATTGTCAAGAGAATGAAGGGCACAATCCCAGAACTATTACAGCTCCATTTATTATTTAGTTTAGCAATAATGGTTAGGTGGCTCTTCGGGTATATAAAAAAAGGCATAGAATTCATGCTCTCACCATAGAATTATATTTCTCATTAATTTCAAGTTATTTTTACTAAAAGCATTTCATGCAAGTTTGTAATCAATTTTATCCATTAATTTATTACTATCAACCATTATTTTATTTTATTTTTTTGTGTGAAAAAATTAAATGATCATATTTTCATCTTTTTGATATTTATCATTAGTTGAACTATCTCATGTTTATGTGATAGCTTTTGACACATTTCCAGATTAAATAAATCTTTATTCTTATTTCGTTAGCTTTCCATTTTATTCCACAAAATACTTTCCATAAAACAGCAGTGAAAAGTTTGGAGATATACCATGATCCTGGTATTCCCCTTCTATCTGTGTTAATTTTTGAAGCTTTTAAGTTTTAATCAGTGTGGAAATGCTTATATAGGTGATATTTCTGCAGTTCCATAGCTTAGCAATAACACACACCCATTGAGCCTTTCATTATTTTTAGCTTATACTTTTGATTGGTTTGAGTACAAGATTCTCTGTAGATGAATTATAATAATCTTAATAAAGATCTTGTAAAAAAATGTTGAGAAGACTATTGGGCATCTACCAATATATATTTTTTTGCCATTGTTAAATGATTTGGCACATTTTTATTACTTAGACCTTTGGTGTGCAGACTATCTATTTCTTCATCAGGTTGTTTTCAAAAAGTTCATGAAAATTTCAACCATTTCCTGGATTTTTTTTTATATTTTTCATAACTTTAATGCTTGTCATCACTTTGTTGAAAATTCTTGGCATTGAAGGGCACAATCCCAGAACTATTACAGCTCCATTTATTATTTAGTTTAGCAATAATGGTTAGGTGGCTCTTCGGGTATATAAAAAAAGGCATAGAATTCATGCTCTCACCATAGAATTATATTTCTCATTAATTTCAAGTTATTTTTACTAAAAGCATTTCATGCAAGTTTGTAATCAATTTTATCCATTAATTTATTACTATCAACCATTATTTTATTTTATTTTTTTGTGTGAAAAAATTAAATGATCATATTTTCATCTTTTTGATATTTATCATTAGTTGTACTATCTCATGTTTATGTGATAGCTTTTGACACATTTCCAGATTAAATAAATCTTTATTCTTATTTCGTTAGCTTTCCATTTTATTCCACAAAATACTTTCCATAAAACAGCAGTGAAAAGTTTGGAGATATACCATGATCCTGGTATTCCCCTTCTATCTGTGTTAATTTTTGAAGCTTTTAAGTTTTAATCAGTGTGGAAATGCTTATATAGGTGATATTTCTGCAGTTCCATAGCTTAGCAATAACACACACCCATTGAGCCTTTCATTATTTTTAGCTTATACTTTTGATTGGTTTGAGTACAAGATTCTCTGTAGATGAATTATAATAATCTTAATAAAGATCTTGTAAAAAAATGTTGAGAAGACTATTGGGCATCTACCAATATATATTTTTTTGCCATTGTTAAATGATTTGGCACATTTTTATTACTTAGACCTTTGGTGTGCAGACTATCTATTTCTTCATCAGGTTGTTTTCAAAAAGTTCATGAAAATTTCAACCATTTCCTGGATTTTTTTTATATTTTTCATAACTTTAATGCTTGTCATCACTTTGTTGAAAATTCTTGGCATTTCAAAAAAACGTTGTTACAACTATAAGAGCTATTTGTTTTTGTTCATTTCCTTTAAATAAACATCACATGGTCACCATGTTTTATACTACTGTATGGAGAGTTTTGCCTGTTTTTAATTCCTTTAAATAAAAAATGGCCTGAATTTTTACAGCCCATTGAAAGGGGGAATGTGTTTGAAAACAATATCACAATGGGGTATTCTCAGCTGGTGTTATGCCTTGTTTCTATATTTTTAGTCAAGATTCCATATTAATAAATGACACACAAGAATAAATGGCTGTTTTAATCTTGTTAAATATTGACTTATGCTAGGTTATTTATTGTATAGTATTATGATGAGTTTCAATTTCGAATGTTATATACATATATTGTAGAACCATTTCACATATTTCATGTTGTCCATTTTTTTTCAGATATAATGCCATATTTTCATGTTCAATTAAAAGATGTGTCACAACACTTTGGTCTTTTTAATAACCTTTTTTTTAAATTGCATTCTTTATATCATCAATAACCTTTTTTGGTTCATCTTCTTGAAAAACTGTTATTATTATTATTATTATTATTTTTTATAATGGATTGTTTTAAAAATACTTTTGTACATGACATTATCTTAGTTGAAAATTTACTGGGAAATTTTTTGTTTTGGACTCATGACCCATGTACCAAACTTTAGTTGAACATTAATTACTTTTGCATTGAAATCATTGAATTAAGTTTTTTATTGATGTGCACAAGTAAATACAAATGCACAGTATATATAAGAAAATATTCCAGTTATTGACTCAAAAGGATATTCTCTTAAATCTGTATGCTGCAATGATGTTTTGTATTGAAATTCGGACTTATTCAAACAAACAGTGTGAAATTAAATTAGCAATGATCATAAATTGCTAGCAAACAAGAGGATCTCCATTTAAGTTGTGCTGTTTGAAGTTCAGACTTTATATTTCTTCACAGAGGATGTTGCTGAAAAACAATGTTTGGGAGGATAGTTTGAACATTATACATATTATATCTGAGAGCCTACACCTACTATCCTTCATCTGAGAGTGCCACTAGATTTCTAGCCTAAAATATTTATAGTTTGCTGATGATGATATTACTACCAGTACCAACTACAACTATTCCATTATATATTGTAACGGTATTCACATAACAAAACTCAGAGTCCAGGTAAGATATATTAAAGCTGATTGAAATGGGATGGTTAGATTTTATATTTTAATTTACTAAAATCATTTAAACCTTTGTTTTAATTTTGTAAAAGAACGTTTGTGACTAAATTTGATCACTTCTAATCAATCCCTCAATACCTAGCAATAGTTCCGGTCATCTTGTTTACAAGAAAATATATTTTGGAAAAATATTATTGCCAAAATTACAATTTTAGACTTCTACATCACACTACAATAGTTCTAAGTTAAGTGTAAGAATTATAAGAAATGACTAAATAATATTACGCTATATATGTATCACAGTAGTACAGGGACTACACATATACACATGCGGTTTTAATATATAAAATGGTAAAATGACTCTTTTAAAGAAACAAAATTTACATTTCCAAATATATTATTTTAAATTAAAATACTTGCTGTAATATAGCTATATCTAAGATATTACACACACTTATCTACATATATTATCTTAACTACATATATTATCTGGTGACACATGTATAACTATGTTAGCATCTTTATATATGTACTCATGAAGGGTTTAAAGCTGGCATGGATAGAGCTATGGGGAAAATAGGTGAAATGTATATGAGGATAAGAATATACTGTTTCAATATAGATTAATTATTGTCACTAGATTAAGGAGAGTAGAAATTCTTTTCAATATAATCAATTGGCAGGACAACAGTAAACAAATAACAGACAAATCTAACAATTAACAACAATATTTATTAACAATAATAAAACAAAAAGTTACATTAATGGTAGGATTTAAAGCATAGTTAGCTGAAACATATTAAAATTTATTACAAACCCTTTTTAAATAGGTATTGAATGTATTTGACAGTTGATTGATTCTGTTGTTCTTCCCCTCAGTGTTACTTTTAGTTCATTAAAAATAATTGAATGTTCCTATAATGGAATTTTACATATACCTAATAATTTCAAATGTGCTCATATATTTTTGCTATAACATTAATCTATAATCAAAAATTGGCAGATTTCATTTCTAGTCCGGCTTATATATGCTGAATTTTATTAACAAAGCTCATACGCGCTGCAAGATCCTATATATGAGAAGAAAAAAAAACATATAATGAACAATAATAAAGATCTGGAAAAAAATATTTGACCCAAGGCAAACATCTAAAGGACTGCCAATTTTCAGCAGTAAATAACCACAGATTAGAACAGATAAAAATATATAGAAATGAGCATGGGAAGGAGATTCCTCAACAAAATTCACATATATATATAGCAGTAAGCAGAGAAATAAATAAAAGAGCCAAATATACAAATAAACCTTAATGTGGTATATATGTAAGGAATCTTTTGATATATGCACACACACACACACACACAAGCAAAAACAACTTTTTCTTTTACTTTAAACTATGCATAATATATACACAAGAAAAAAAACTGCCAATAATTTAAATGGTTCAATGCTTATATAAAAATTATTATATACATAGATTTTCTTTGGCAAGAACAAAAGATTCATAAGTTTAAAGAGGGAAATCTAGACTGATCCTTATATGTCAAGTAACAAATGAATGTCAAATTCTAACACATTATTAATTACAAACATATTCTAAAAAATATCAGTCTAGATTTCCCTCTTTAAACTTGTGAATCTTTTGTTCTTGCCAAAGAAAATCTAGAGTGTCCTAAAACAATCGTTAAAGCGGGAAGGAGAATGCTTACTGTCTGATTCTTTTAAATAACTTTCTATTAACTTTACAAGGGGAAAAAGAAACTATTGTAGTTTTACACGACCCACCACTCTCCACACTATCTCATAACACTGATACACTTGAACACACATATGTTAAAAAGATAAATAAGCACAATATAGGTATTTCATGCTAAACCAGCAATCATCAGTTGGTCCAGATTACCATCTCCTTACATATATGCTATAAGTGCTCAGATATATATATTAAGATAGCCAATCCTTATACTTTAATGGACAGACTTCAATCCACTCCACACTCCAACTCTTCAACCATCCATCCAATTGAAAATCTGATGATGGAGTGCTCAAAAGCCACCCTGAGGCCGAGTTCCTGTCACACCCATGTTGACCTAAGGTCAATTTGACCCCTCATACACAGGACATAACCCATTTAATACAAGGGATGGGTCAACATGGGTGTGATGGGAATCTCGGCCTCAGGGTGGCTTTTGAGCATTCCATCATCAGATTTTCACTTGGAATGGACGGTTGAAGAGTTGGAGTGTGGAGTGGATTGAAGCCTGTCCATTAAAGTATAAGGATTAGCTATCTTAATATATATCTGAGCACTTATAGCATATATGTGTGGAGATGGTAATCTGGACCAACTGATGATTGCTGGTTTAGCATGAGATATGTATATTGGTGATTATTTATCTTTTCAACATATGTGTATTCAAGTTTATCAGTGTTATGAGATAGTGTGGAGAGTGGTGGGTCATGTGAAAGTCTGTGTCCATATACCCTATATATTACATATATAAATACAGGTATATAATAAGCCTGTGTGTTTCAGTTATTGTGGTTTTAGTAAACTTAATTATCAACTGCCAAATTTAAAAGAAAATGTATACTCAAACAAATATAATATATGAAGTGTAGAAGAAATGAAATTAATAAAACAAATATAAAAATAGGACTCAATAAAATAAAATTTACATCCTTATGCAATACTGGCTTAACTGGTATATCTAAAAAATAGTTCATGTATACCTTAAGTCTATGGTGAAGTGAGCATTGGGCTATTTCTATACAGATGTATATAAATATATATGTATGCCTGGCATATCCATATTCTTTCCAGAGTCTTTTTGTTTCATGGATGAAAAGTGCATTGCTTTGATAGTCTCTAAGATGCAGGTAGTTGGTTGGTGCTGGCTAGAGATTCATGCTGGAGAGTGTTCATTTATGGTGCCTTAGCAGCCCAGATTAATGCTGGAGATTGTACATTTATGGGGCCTTAGCAGGACATAGCTTTTTATATGGCAACTGATGTAGGATCAGCAGATACAGCATAATAAAAATCACAAGAATTAGAAAATGATGGGATTTGAACCTGGGTTTTTAGATTCTTGTGTATTGAATTTGAAGGTAACACTCTATCCAACTGAGCCATTCTGCCAAAAGGCAACTGTCAGTAGAAATTTTATATATTTATCTATGAGGTTCCTTCTGATTTATCCACTTTTTCTAAGAGCAAAGTTGATTAGTGATTTCCATACATTATGTATAGTCACACTAGGTTGGCTTATGAGCTTTTTTGCCATTGTCATGTGAGCAGCTTCTTTAAATTTTTTTCTTTGTATCCGTCACTAGTCAGGCCAGCAGCACCTGAAGAAGAGGGAGATCAATACCTCTCAAAACATTGTGCATATACCAACCTAATTGATGTGCTATTACTAACAGTTGAATGTATTTGGAATATTTAAATAAAGATTAAATTTTTTTAAAACATTCAATACACATATTAGATGATGGAAATAGTCCAATATAAAAATACAACTAGAACGCCATCATCACAAACTTTCAGAAAAACAGATAAGCCAAATATTTTAATTAATTACAAAATTCCAAATTTATAATTACCTTAATTTAAAATTTTCCAGATAACAATACTTAATGAAAGAAAACTATATTTTTGTTAAACTCTTAATTAAAATGAATTGATTAGAATCGATGCAGAAACATTTTAAAATTAAATATTGTTTCATATTTTACTGAAAGTGAATAAATTTGGTTATAAAATTCACTTTTTTTTAAAAAAAAACCTTTACATTTGCATAATAAGCTAATCTTAAAACATTTTCACTATTAGGGTGTGCATACATACATACTACCACACTCGCCAAAAAAAAAAAAAAAAGAGAAAAAAAATCACAATTTACATTAAAATTTAGTTTGCTTAGCCAACACTAAATACTGGCATAGATTAATATTGAGATAGGCAAAGCATCTTAATATATATGTGCAGACTTTCAATTTATTATTCATAATTTCATTATTATTTTAAAATTTTGTTTATATTATAATCTGATCTCGTATATTTTAAAAATTTATATATATGACTATCATTGTATAGCAGCCTGGGTTTGCAATCAAAGTATTCACAGCACTCTTTGCTTTTAACTACAACCCACTACCTTGTCTAATGACTTTATAGCCTCCTAGGATAAAAGCCATAATTTAGTTTTGTCATTTATGATTGTAAATATTTATTATAATCTGAACTTGTATATGTTAAAAAATATCTGTTGTATGTTATATATATATATTGTGCCCTTGTCTGTAGG
>JAQFVV010001206.1:0-94850 GCA_028023455.1 Epiperipatus broadwayi
ATATATATATATATATATATATATATATATATATATATATATTGTGATATCTTGGTTTCAAACCTAGGAACAATTATGCAGATACTTCATGATAAATTCTTATTACTAACAAAATAATATAGAGACAACTTTCTTCCACAATTTTATATAGATACATGATCTCGATTGGTAGCCATGAGAATATTATATAAATTTCCAATACATACATGGCCAGAAATAAATTAGTAATTGATGCGGAGAACTCATACCTTATGTTTGTAATATAATATAATTATTAAATTTAAAGTAGGATAAATAAATGTTAGAAATCCTTCCCATTTAGTCCCACTAATGTGTTTTTCATTCTCAGCATCTATCACTTTCCATAGTCACAATTATATAACACTGAATGTCTAAGTTATGTTCTCCTTCAAACTGATAACTCTTAATCTTATTTCTTTAAACAGACAAATATGCCTTCCAACTGACTATAGATTCATTATCATTATTATAACAGTATTTTCCGAATTTTAATATTTACACTACTTGACTTTCAAGACAGCTCTTAGATTTAATAATCAAAGTGGCCTTTCTCAAGGTCTTGAACTGCTAATGAGGTGCAATTAATAATGATTGCAACGTAATGGATATGATCGCTAAACCTGCTAAGTTAAACTTTAATGTGAGTTTACCAGTGGGAATCATATTAAATACCAATAGCAGAAAAGGGATTTTATGTCTGCTCCCAATATTTATAACATTGCAACAAAACAAATGACTAAATTTAATATACCTAAATTGACTATATTCCTTCATCTTATTCTATTTAAACTATGGAAGTAAACCGTGGACATCAATCATGGAAATTGATCAAGGAAATGAATTATGTAAGTGAACGATGGAAATCAATCATAAAAATGAATTATGCAAATCAACTATGGAAATCAATCAATATAAGACAATTCTTAAATTTAAATGTGATCTGGTATTAATTCTAGATATAAGTGCTGGATATAGATTCTGGAGATATTTGAAATATTAAGCCTAACACATGCATGTAAATTCATAACAGTAGCAAATCTTTATTACAATAAAAAAAACACATAGATATATTTTAATATCACTACAATCTCAAATAATATATGAAATTCACGTTAACTAAACAACAACAACAACAACAACAATAATAATAATAATAATAATAATAATAATAACAACAACAATACTACTACTACTACTACTACTACTACTACTGCTACTGCTACTGCTACTGCTACTGCTACTACTACTGCTACTACTACTACTACTACTACTACTACTACTACTACTACTACTACTACTACTACTACTACTACTACTACTACTACTACTACTACTACTACTACTACTACTACTACTACTACTACTACTACTACTACTACTACTACTACTACTACTACTACTACTACTACTACTACAACATATTTTAGATTAGCTAAATTTCCCTAAACTTAACCATTGTCTTGACCCATCTTGCAATTTAATATTAATGTGCTTACGCACAGAATCAGAATTTCGCATTTAAGTATAATTTGAAATTATCTTATAACTTTACATAGAGCCTATAAATTTCTGTCCCTTTTTTCATTACAACAATTATAAATTGAACTATTCCCACAAGTAATAACATCTTTACAATTATTCTAAATTTAATTATTCCAACAGGCAATAATATCTCTTATATTTCATATAAAAAGATGATGTGATATGTAAAATCTCTAATCGGTTCAACAAATGGGTTTAATTATAAAACCATAATTTTACATTCATGCATACTAAATATTCACCACTTTCCACTTTGGCGGCTGTATACATTTTTATAGGTCAATATATTGGCACAGTCTGACAATGTTCAATTTCATTACCCATCACAAACTCTGACCTACAGATAGGTCAGCTAATAAATTCAAGTCACTCTTTGCCATTCCCCACATCAACACACACATCTGACTACAATCCTAATACTGTCACAGCAACTTTTATCCTGTCTTAAAAAACCCTCTAGATACTTCATAATACTATGCAGCACTTCATAATACATATATTACTGTCTCAGTAAGGGAAATTAAACAACTCCCAACTTTAAATGTTAGCATTGGTCAGGGAGAGCTTATGTGAGGAACTATAGTCTCTACACATCTACTCTATATAGGCATACAAAACATTTTCTGCAACTCTACCAATAATTTCCTACTTAAATAAAACAAATGAAGCTGGGATTAAGTCATTGGATCTCTTAATACTGCATACATAGTGAATAAATTATGAGATAGTCATTTCCTATCTATCCCTTTAGAGGTGGTACAATAACTCTACCTCAGTAATAACAATCATTTATAGCTTCACATATACACACACATAGGGTGATTACAATCTTGATGTAAATGACAAAGTCTGACCAATCATGAACCAAACCCATGATCTATCATAATTTAAAACATCAAAGACACAGCAACACCCATCGAATCTTTATAATCATAACAGACCAAATTGACATATTATAGCATAGCAATGACTATTCACATGATCATCTAATCACTATTCATACATCCAATACTAAGCATTAAATTTTAATAATAAAAAAATCTTTTCTATTTTTTTTTGACAAATATGTAAACATGTAGACTTTTTCATTATTACACATTAATATTTTTTTTTATCTTTAATGGGTCCTATGGGTCAAAATTATTTCACCTTTTTAAAAAAAAAACAAAAAAAAAATTCCTATAACTGATGACTATATCAAACATACTATAACATATAAATAAAGCAAAATAAATAAATAATAAACATTACGGATGGTTTTTTTGATTTGCACTTCTTCGAAGCTAAATTTGAAGACTTGGTATTATTGTCCACCAACACCAATTACCATTTAGTTCACTTGCCTTGGAAAACATATATTTTATAGATGCACATAAAGTTCCTTTATTCAAGATGTAGCTGCATTGATTGTATAACTAAAAGTGGTTGATAATGAGTCCTGCAGATTACTTTCACGTTTTAATACTTTTCTTTCTGGGTTCAAATTCAGATAGTTGGTTTCACATTTTAGTTTCTTTAAGTGTCATCATTTTTCTTTTTGCTTTTTTAAAATTTCTTTTAGGAGGAAAAAATGTTCAAATAAAATAATGATCTAGATGCTTTTCTTTTTACCATTCTTAGGTTTGATTTTTTTTGCTGTTCGAAACATTGATTAGTCATCTAACATTATATTAAAATCTGTTCATTCCTTGGAGTTTTATTAACAAGGCCATGGATACAATTCTGTTTTTGAGATGTCTTATTTAAATGAACTTTAAAGAACCAAGTATAAGGATTGAGGTATTGAATACCAAATGTTTTATTATGAGCTAATTTGGTCATAATTGATTTTGGAGAGAAAAAATTATACACCATTTATAATTAAATTAGCACTTCATTTTAAAGTAATACTTATATACTTCTTAACAAATTAAATCATTTGCTGTCTTCAAAGAGAAAACAATATCAGAGAATGGTTAGATATGAATTAGCAAACATGGTTTAGAGCAGTCTACTCTTCACTTTCCTTATCCCTTTTTATAAGAGAGAGAAAAAAAACCCATCTGCCAGTTTCCCTTCTCCCATTCCTGGTTTCTTCTAATTTATAATTCTTTCTCTAAAGTTAACCTTTGACCCCATTTGTTAAATGTTAGTTTTAGTTCATTATCTTCAGCTCCAATTTTCGTTAAAACATTGCTTTTGAATTATGAAAACTATTGAAAAAAATATAGAGTTATTGGTAATTTTTATAAAACAGATATTATATAAATAATTCCTTTATTTAAAACTTAAATCAAGTTTAAAGCTGAAAACAATAAATAATCCCAATACAAATAAATTCATTTTACATCATACTATCAAATAATCTAAAGTATAATGTGTAAATTTCCATGAAGAAAAAACAATCTATATATGCATCACACACACACATACGCATGCACAATATTAAATAGAGAACTGCTTGTTCATATTCATTAATAATTTGCACAAAAAATTTTTAATCACAAAGTACAAAATGTCTTTCCTAATTTCCTATAATTTTAAACCTATTTTTGTGTAAAGAACAGTCAAACTAGTGCTATTTATAACAAGTTCAATTTTAATTTCAATTTGCACTAACACTTTTATTGATAAATATTATGATTCATAAAGACTTTTTCTTTTAGACATATAAATAAATATTTTTTCAGATATTAATCACAGGCAACAGTCAATCCCTCCTTCCCTCTACACAATGCTAGGTATAATTTTAAACAAATACAAACAGATTCTTCTGTATATGGTAAATCTAAGCCACACCATTATTAATCTCTCTAAATAAAGCTTTTCAACTTTTTTTAAACTAAAAAAAATTGCTTATAAATAGTTAAGAAATAAACCCTACTATTTATTTTCCAATCATTGGTTTCTTTACACAAAGAAACCAAGGGTTACAATATATAAGTATGATTCATAAACTCATAAAAAATTAATTAATGCTCTCTTTAACTTGCTGATGGGATAGTATAGATTCTACTATTGTGAAATCAAATCTTTTGTAGATTGATGAAATTGCAATCTTTAGTGTTTATATAAACATATCACATAGTAAATAAAGGTGGTACCTGTTTATTGCTAAAAGAGGTTGCCTTGACAACAGATTGAAATTGTTCAGCTTAAGGTTGATTGCTATAATTAACATGTGAAATAAATTAACATCATAAGACATAATTGCAGGGCATTTGGTGGAAAGTATGGGCATAATTTTTGAGAGAGAGAGAGAGAGAGAGAGAGAGAGAGAGAGAGAGAGAGAGAGAGAGAGAGAGAAAGAGAGAGAGAGAGACTTCAATGTGTTGTAAGAATTATCTCATTTGCATTTTAAAGAAATGCAAAATGATTGTATTTATTGGAAAAATATGTCAAAAATAATACAATATATTGGAGAGATACAATTAAATATAGTGTTGAAATATAGCAGAAACAAAAGTTTTTTTTTTTTCATACAAGTTAAAACATAGGATTGCAAAATATCTAATCATAAGAAAAATAAACTAGCATGTTAATATGTGGATGAATTTTTAGTTCACAGATTGGTTTGTATGGACATCACAAAATCAATCTCTAATGTAGTATTATTATTTCTTACTATCTCTTTTTATTTCTTTTGGAGCTATGATCACTACATTCATTAGTCACTGATGGTTGCTGCTAATGTTGATAATAATGAAATAAACAAAATTATTAGATGTATATCAACATAATATGTAAAGTAAACTATAAAATATGTATATATCATAGATAATATGTAATAATATGTAAACTGTTGCCATCTAATATTATAATAAATATTAATATTTGGTCTTTTGCTGAATTAAGCTACCAACAGCATTGTGTCTTGCATTGGTGGTTGAAAGGTCAGTGCGACTGCCTTGCACTTGCAGAAAGTAGCCTAGGTTGCGGGTTGCCGTCCCGGCTGATGCTATGACACATAAAAAAAAAGTGTATCATTGTCAAAGCAAGGTTAAATTACACTGTACGAAAAGTCTACTTAAGCAAAAATCAAATATTGTTAAGATTTATTAACATAATTGTGGACAATTATATGCATAATCTGGTAGAATATATTCTTAATATAATATGTAAATTCTTTGATCTTATTGAGAATAAAGAAATTTAAAAAATATTTTTAATGATTTAACATGTTGTTATTATGCATTATTATTATTGTTACCATTATTTTCTCATTGGTTTAATACAAAGTTACAGGATATTTCTTTGCATTAACAATTTCAGATAAAATGCATGCATAATATATGTGTGTCTGTGTTTAGATATTGTGGCATAGTGGGCTAGTGACGATACATCCGTATACCCTGCATAAACTATGTTTAAATTATTTTTGGAAATTTTTGATTTTTTTTTTTAGTTTGTTACTTCTGGGCAAAGCGTCATAAAACTTTACCAGCCATCTAGATATCTTATATATATATATATGTTATTAAAAAATAACCAGCCATCTAGATATCTTATATATATATATATGTTATTAAAAAATAATTATTATTGACTTAGAAAATGGATCTCAATTAGAACCAAAAAGTTTTAAAAGAACATTGTATACATGTTTTCCCCTCAGCTAGAACATAGAAAACTCTACAAATATTTAGCTGTAAACAAATAAGTAAATAAACAACTTAGAAATCACTTTAAATATTGGAGTGTAAACAAGCAATCAGTTAAGCAAAGTTAATTTAATAATACATAAAATTAGATAAGATATTAAAATTAAATGATATTGTGTGGTTTAGTAGTAAATTATATTTTTTAATAAATAAAACAAATTATAATTTATAAAAATTGTTCATAATAATTTGAAAACATTATTACTATGCATGTAATTGGTTTTTATGTAATAGAAGAATTGGTTTTAATTTCTTACGAATTTATAAAAACAAAAACAATAAGCCAACATTTAAAGACACATTTCCCTATGTCGGGAAAATGAAATGTTTTTTTTTCTTTTTTTTTAAAAAAAACAGAAACGATAAAAAGTGTTTTTGTGCGTGTTTTTCATAGAAAACGTTGTATTCTATATTTCAGGTTATTAATAATTAAACTGAAGTCTTAACCATATCTCGAACTTTATAAAATATTGATTATTTATATAACATCAATATTCATGTTTATTATAGTAAGTCTATGATTTATTTATTGTTACAATGCTTATACGAATAAATACTATATTGGGGAGGGGGTATTCAAGCACAATAGAGACAGTTCATATAATTGATGGTTATCATAACTAATTTCAAATAACTGCTATTTTTTGTAATTACATTTGTATGAAAAATGGACTGTCTATGAATTTATATGTAATATTTATACAGATAAAGCATCTATCTGCCACTTCTATGGACCTATGTGTAATTCACGTTGAGGGAAATTGATTTTTTGTTGTAATTTTTTTCCGTCGAAATAGCTAACCATCCATTACTGGTTGGTATATGAGTTTCAAAATATTGTAGTAATCACGCAGTAATTGCTAAACTTTGCTGAGTAGTATTTGTTTATTCACTTTTTCATTATAAAAAGACTCCAGACAGAACTTTGTCCTATAGTAAGCTATTTAAGCATTGCATTTTAATCTATCTATCTATCTATCTATCTATCTATCTATCTATCTATCTATCTATCTATCTATCTATCTATCTATCTATCTATCTATCTATCTATCTATCTATCTATCTATCTATCTATCTATCTATCTACCTACCTACCTACCTACCTACCTACCTACCTACCTACCTACCTACCTACCTACCTACCTACCTACCTACCTATCTATCTATCTATCTATCTATCTATCTATCTATCTATCTATCTATCTATCTATCTATCTATCTATCTATCTATCTATCTATCTATCTATCTATCTATCTATCTATCTATTTATGTCAAAGCTTTGAATAGTAAATGAACCTGGACCCTTGCTTGGAAGGCAGCTATGCTAACCGCTAGACCACCAAAGCTTGACTAAATATCTGTAATTTTCCCACTAGATAACATATTTGAACCCATAGTAACTGTAAAAAAGTTATTATACTTGAGGATGATCATCTATTAATTAGTAAAGGTTTTATAGTTGCTGTTTTTTATTTGCTCTCTAGTTGAAAATAGGCCGATGTTTTATAACTTGATATTTAAATATATAAAATACAAACTATTAAATTTTGTTAATGTAAATATTCATTCTATGCATACAATATAAAATAGAAAATGAAACAGCATATATCCATTTATAAGCATTGCGCATCATGGGTCTAGTTTAAATTATAAAATGACTTTTTTAAAAACACAATTTAATGTACAAGCACGCAATTTTTGTACAACACGAGTGACAATTATTGTTTCACTTGATAAATATATCAATTTTATTAATTATTTATTAAACTAAACATATTATTACATTATTAGTTCAGATATGGATATTACATTTGAAGATCAATAACAATGAAGCTAACTATAAGCATTTCTGATGAGTAGCTATTCTGAATCAAAGGAAGGCCAGGCGAGTGAAATCCTAGGTTATAGGGATCCTTTAACTATCAATAAAACATTAAACGGTATACAATTTATCCTGCTAAAGTATAAAATATTAAAAAGAACCTTTTTGAAATCTTGCATAAGGGCCGAAAAATTCTACTACTCCAAATCATAAGCAAATATGAAATAAAATAATAATAATTAGTTTTAATAATAAATAAAAATAATTATTTTCAATTGTTTGTTTTTTTAAAATGTTGATAATTTTTGAGTTTTATAAAGTACTTAAAAATATACTAGCCCATTTATATTTATTCAAATTTCTGTTGTTTATTTCTCTAGTGGAATTTGAAAAAAGTACAGCGCTTAGTTGAAATTTTATAACCTTATTTTGTTTATTTTGTGTTATTATTGTTATGATTATAGCTCTCACATTAACATATTTTATTAGTTTACGCATTTGATTATCATATATATATTATTTTTATTACCCTTTTAAAATTACTCTATCATTTAGCTGTGCGTGCTTTTATCTTTAGTAATAATTAGTGAATTAAATCACTTTTTTTTTGACTAGAGAAATGTTTCAACACCGTTTCTCGTCAAATCTTTTCATTATATTTATTTATTCATTATTAACTCAACAATCTAAAAAAATGTTTTAAGTATATATAAATAAACTAGTCAAATTTTACTCCACCTTAATTATAAATGACGACTTATGTAAATGTCAAACGATTTCGAATATAAACTCTTAAAAGTAAAGTTTATATTTGCAAAGTAAGTCAATCTATTGACATATTAGAAAAGTAACATTTTTATTAAGGAAATAATTGACAATTTACCTGGCCACAATAAATCAAAGTTTAAAAAGAGGTTAGTGACTTTCTTTTAATATTTAACATGATTTATATAAAACACGATTAGGTAGCTTAAATAGCAAAATTCAAATTTGCGTTACTAAAATTAAATCTTCAAACAATGAACTCATAAATATGAATGTAAATGATATATATGTATGTGTGTTTGTGTATCCATCATTTTTGTCATTTTTTTAATTATTATCAATCCATTATAGGACAAAGTTGATTTAATTTTCTAATCTATAGCTTCTTTTTTTCACATCACTCCAAACAACTTTCTTATCTTTTCCGTTCTTCTCACATGAATCCTTTTTCAACGTTGTTTTTATAACCAAGAAAATACAATTAGGAGATTTCAACTATTAATTTTTTCTGAAATCGCGTCTATCCCAACTTTATTTAAGCCTTTTAATTTTTTTATTATGTACCTAAATTTAATTTTATCATTAATTTCGTCATTTTCATCTGTATTAATTAATATTCAAGCCAGGTTTTTGTAGTTATTACCATCTTCAAATGTATTTGTATTATACTTACATTAAGTGATATAAACCTTTAAACATCACAAGATCACTATCTTCCATGCTTTTTCATAACTGTTGTTAAAATAGGCAAAACTCTCTCCATACAGAAGTGCCACTTAAAGCATTCACTGATGAAGGCCACAAGCCAAAAACTAGTTTAGGGCTGTTGGATGAGTAGGCACTAGATAGGGATTTTATGCACAAGCCTTCTGGAATCCATTGGTTACTCTAGCTTGCTTTGAGTGGCAATACTGTATGGGGAGAGTTTTGTCTATTTTAATTATGTGACATGTGTCAATGTTGTCAGGCAGTGCATTGGACACGTCAATTAAACTATAGTAATTTGCTATTTATATATACACTGAACAATGATAAAGATATATGCAAGAGATTATGGTCTGGGCCAACTGATGAGTGCTGGTTCAATATGAAATGTGGATTTTGTAAATCATACTTATTTTATTAAAATAGTGATTTATATAATTAAATATTTGAAATATTTTTTTCTCTTTCAGTAGGATTAATATGTTTGTAGAAAGTGGATTAATTACCTTTTTTTTTAATTTAAAATTTAAAACAACATATCATATAAAATCATCACGTTACTGATTTAGAATGCAATCTCCACCAGTTTGGTTTTAAATAAATTTTCAAAACCATTGCTAACACATCCAAGTGATAAAGAATGTCAGGTAATATTTTTCACCATGAATATAAGGTGTTCCAATTACTTTATCGAATACCTTTAAAAAATCACACACTTTTTTTCAAAAACAACCACAATTGCAATCAAAATAAATATAATTGAATAACAAAATTGATGGAGAGTGCATTCCATATCAGTGTAAACATTACAGCATCTATGGCTTTAAACTCATTGTGGAGTTTCGGCAAAAAGTTTATGGTTTGCTAATGACCTTTACATAGACATTCATATACATTATACCATTTACTTTAAAATCTTTTTAATAGCTTTAAAAGATTTTTGTGAATACACTCAAATTATTATTGTATAATATTAATTTATAACTTTGATAAGATTGAAATACATTTTTCCTTTACAGAAATGGAAACAATGTGACTACAAATACATGTGAGTGCCAAAAAGTTTTATAGAACATTCATCAGAAGGGAATGTTATAGTTCAGAAGAGAGTGATCCAAAATTGTTTTTAATTATTTAGACATGATTTTCAGCTTTATTAAGCAATCAATATTTTAATTACTTTATTTTGGCAAACTCAGGATTTTATGGTAAGTTTGAGCAAAATATAATCTCACATAACTTTAGCTACATATAGCACCTTATTTGGAATAATGATTTACAGTTAAATGGCAATTCAGTGACACCTAATTTTTAACAAATTACTCAACACCAAACTAATTAAATAGATACGTGTCTCTTGTTATATAGTTTTTGGATTAACTTTACAGTAATTAATATATGTGGGGTTCGAACACAGACTTTCACATGACCCACCACTCTCAGTGCCATTTCATATTGCTGACCCACCTGATCACACACATGTGAAAAGATAAATAATCACCAATATATGTATTTCATGCTAAACCAGCAATAACAAGGGCTTTGAACATTTCATCATCAGATTTTCAATGAAATGGAAGGCTAAAGAATTGTGAGTTGAAATAGTTTGAAGCCTGTCCATTAAAGTATAAAGATTGGCTATCTTAATACAAAGCTGAGTACTGATTATATATATGTGTAGGGATAGTAATCTAGACCAACTGATAATTGCTGGTTTAGCATGAAATACATATATTGCTGATTATTTAGGTTTCCAGCATGTGTGTGATCAGGTGGGTCAGCAATATGAGATGGCACTGAGAGTGGTAGGTCATGTGAAAGTCTGAGTTCGAACCTTGCATATATTACATAAATAAATGCAGGTTTAAGCTTGTACAAGGTATTAAGTAATTAATATAGAAATATTTAGTTATAAAAGTCAAAATACAAAACAATTGAAAAGAAAATTAATTACAAATTTATTATTTATCAAATTGTACTAAAATATTTAGTTTGAAAGTCAAATAACCTATTTTATAATAATATTATATTATTAATTATTCTTTTGTTGCAAAATATTTTAAATTACAATCGATTTTCAAAAATGAAAACAGATCGTTTTTGTATTTTTATTTTAAAATGCAGCTAATATAAGTTTTTCTACTTATAAATGATTATTATATTTTTTTTATTAAGTCAGGGTTTACAAAAATTAGACTTTTGCACACACACATTTTACATCTATACATATATAAGCAATATTATATATTAAAAATGCCATGATATATTATAAAAGAGAGATGAGCCAGCTAACTCAGCAGGGATAAGTTACTCCTTAGAGCAAATATAAGTAACTATAATTCACCAGCATTTTAATAAGTCAAAGTAAGTATGAATAATATTCAAAATAAATAAACATTAATCATCACTTATGGTCAATCAAAATACGTCAGTACAATAAATCAACATTCCATCTTGTGAATGGATTAGAAACAATACAAAAATATAAATCAACAGTCAATCTGATCACTAGATTGGAAATAAGACTTTTGTAGACCAGGCCAACTAGGTAACCTTTGTCAGCTTAGAGCAATTATATACACATAATTTGGATGCACCATCTTAAGTATTCATTCTTCAGAATATATATTAATCAAAAATCTAAACAATAAAGTTGGAATATTACACTATTCTAATCATCATCAATACTCTGGCCACTTGTATTGGCCAACTATAAAATTAACTTCAAATAAGACTAAAGTAAACTAAAATGTAGGGCATAGGCTTTAGAGAATATAATCTTAAGCCCCAACCAGGATGATAATGATTGATCATCACTGGATGCTCCTAAAGCATTCAATACATCTCCATTTATATATTCACAAGTGCTCAAATCTAGCTCAGAAGAACACAAGCTCTCTTACTGTATGTGGCCAAGAGATGAAGGCAACAGATATTCTAAAAATATTTTCAACCAGTGAAATAATTTTTAACAATTGAGTAAGTTTATTAGATAATTAATAAAATAAATGAAATTAAGGTCTCTAAAAATAAGACTACACACATATATATAATCTTTTGGTTTTGATTACTATACAAATTTTAAATAACCACATTATGATACATATATAGGTGATTAATATACAAATTCAAGTTACTATATGGTGGTTTACATATATATGTGCATAGACGCATTATTTATAATATACAATTAATATATTTTAATTGATATTCAATAATGACAAAAAATGATTAAAGTTTAGATATATGTTCTATTTTAAAGTGTTACAATAATAATAGTATATTTTTCTAATTAATTCCATTTGGAAAACATACAGAAAATTTCTCAAATCTACGTGTGTGTATAAACAAAATATAGATATAATTTAATATTAGTTATCAAATTCTATTACAGCTTGTTTTTTTTTCTTTTCAATCTAAATAAAGTCAATTTTTGTTTGGCATGTATTTGTTGATTAATTATCAACATTTCTCAATATAAAATGTCTTTTCTTTAATTAAGAAAAATAAAATTGTTTTATATATCTGTCACTTCAAACCAAAGAAATCAATTAAAATTTCATCATTATATATAATGCTGTTAAATTTCAATTCAAGCAAAAGATAATTGTTTGTTTTACTTTAACTTACTAAGTTAAAATATCTTTTTAAAGAAATATTAAAAATACAACTCAATGTATATTCTTTGTCTATGCTTCTCTGTATATAGACACATCAGCATACATATAACTACTTCATCAACTGAGAACAGTTCAGGTAAGTCATAATCAGGAAGTTATAATCCAGGTAAGTTGGTCTTGATTTAGATTCTCTTCTGATTCAGACTTGCAGACTTCAGACCAGAAAACCATCTTTTACATATTTAAGCAGAGTAGTGAATATAAAAGTGGATCAGCTTTATGATTCAAAACTTCATCAGTTAAATTAGAGCAGCTGCTTACTTGCATTGTTATATCTTAATGACAGTCCCCTGTATACTTCTGCCAGCCATGACTGCCACTAGATTTTCTGTGGCCACTATCTGCTACAGTTATCAACAAATTGCAGCTAACACTTCACAAAATATTTTAGCCATACTTTGCAGCTAGCCATTAGCTAACTGATTTACCAAAAATATTAAGATAAGAACTGTCTTCAAAATATATTAATATCCAAACATTGCATCTGGCCAATTTGGCCACCTTCTTAAAATATTTAATCCAGAGTCTTCTAGCCAGCTTGTAAAAACACAAATTGAAACTGAACTGATATTTTATCAGCTCTTTTATAGAATTGGTTTGGGGTAATAACAGCATATTTAATTAAAAAGTTTTGTTTCATATCTATTCAAAAATATCACTAATCCTTTCATATCCCTTTTAATTAAAAGCTACATTTGAAAGCAATTTAGCATTTTTACCAAAGGTATGATCTACATATTTTACTTACATAATGAACTGCATACAATCATTAATTAAAAAAAACAAATCTTTTACAAGTTTTAATTAAAAGATTTTTTAAAAAAAATGGATAATAGAAATATTTAAAACTGTCAGTTCTATTTTAAACATAAAACACATTTTAAATTACTTAATTTGAATATATTTTTATATTCTATAAAGAACATTCTAGTTGGAGTTCTAAATATAAATATCATTTAAAAAAAAAACATTTTACAAAAACTTCAAGTAAATTAAATTAATGCACTTTACATTATAACAAAATGCAAAGTGAATAGAGCACCTATTTTATTGTAGGATGTATAAAATGCATGCTTGTCTGATCATATATATATATATATATATATATATATATATATATAAACCCCAAAAAAACACAAAACAAACCCTCCAAAAAGTTATATGTTTCAATTATGGTATTTTTTAAATTGTAAGATTTGAAGGTAGGGAGATTTGGAGTTTTGGTATTTGAATGGGGATGGTTATTTTTTTTATAATTATTTCAGTTAGTGTTAACAGTAACTTTCTTTTCATATATATATATATATATATATATATGTGTGTGTGTGTGTGTGTGTAACAATTTTTGCTAAATGCTTTTAAAATTATATATAAGCTATATCTTTGAAATGAAATTATAATTGCTAATAAAAGTACTTGTATAAAAGAAGTTGCTATCGATATGCAAGGAGGAAACTAAACATCAACTTGAGATCTCATTATTTTCTTCAGTGGATAATAACCAAGGAATTAAGAATTTTATCTTTGAAGACTTTTAATTCGTGAATTTTAGGAACATCTAGGACTATTGCATTAACTTTTACAAATATCATTTTTAAAAATGACAATTGGTGAACATTTATCTCATTTCCTTTATCATTAAATTCATTTCAGTGACCAAACAAATATGAAGAGAAGATTAATAATTGAAAATATTTTTCCTTTTTTATATTTAATAAAAAAAATTAGATGGGACAAGGAATATTAATATGGAAAAGGTATATAAATATGTTAAAGGGATAGAGTGAATTTAGAAGTAAGAAATTAAATTATTCTTCAATTTACATATTTTTTATGACATGACACTACTTTGTTTATACTAATTTAAATAGTTTAATAAGCATTCTTTATTATACTTGGATAGATGATTAACATTAGAATGAAAGATATTTGTATACTTTTTGTATTAATAATCATAAATAGATCTACAATGGCTAAATAGAATATATTTACATTTTCAATATAAGATAGTAGATGTATAAATAATTCCTATATATTATAAACATTAAATTATTTATTTGTTAAATAAATAATTATGTTTTATATTGAACTAAATGACGTTTTTAATATATTTTATTTATTTATTTGATTTTATAAGATAAGATCAAATATTTAATATATAAACTTTATTGATTATTATATTAACCTCATGAATCCTGTTGTAAAAAGTTAGTGAAATTTGCTGTTTTTACTCTAGGATATTGATAGGAACATTTTAAGAGAGTCAATTGTTAAATTTCCCTGAGTTTGAAATCTGAGCATAATGGTTAAATCAATTAAGGTGAAGATTGATATGATGTGGTTTAGAAATAATTTATATTAATAATTAAATAATAAATTATTTACTTGGAACAGATATAGGTTTATATTAAAATGAAATCACATTATTCATGGCATCCTATGTGAAGACCTTAAATGTGATTGTAGTGAGATGTGACTGCCTTAACTTAATTCATTGAGTAAATACATACTGAAACTATATACATATTCAGACCCAATTATGTTGCTGTGTGACATATAACCCACATAATTGAAATATATATATATGCAAAACCATAAAACAATACAATACTAGATTAAATTTTAAAATTTTTACCAAAATCCTTACACAACCATGGTAAATTTTATGTAGGTCAGAGTAAATTTAGCCTTAATGAAAGGGTTAAGGTTCATATAAGTAGGGTTAAACATAGGTATCTTAACTCAGCTTTATATATTCATGAATTGAATACAGGTCGAATATTGTTTAACAATGCTTCGTTTATTTTTTATGAAAAGAATGAGTTAAAAAGAAGAATAAAGGAGACTTTGATGATAAAACTCCTTGATTCTGAGGCTATCAATCTCATGAAGACTTCTTTTGATATTAAGGGAAGGTGGAATTTGTAGTGAATTATGGGAAGGTTTGTTTGTGTATATATATATATATATATATATATATATATATATATATATATACAAGGTCTATTTGTAGTAGAAGGTCTATTTGTAGTAGATGAAACCATGGTTGTGTAAGGATTTTGGTAAAAATTTTAAAATTTAATCTAGTATTGTATTGTTTTATGGTTTTGCATTTTTATTTTTGCTAATATAGTGTTAGACAGTTTTGGTTTTGATATATATATATATATATATATATATATATATATATATATATATATATATATATATATATATATATATATTAAATTGATAAAAAATCAAGTCATGTGACCTAATTTTAATAAAGCTTCTATTTACAAATGTTATATATAGAGTAAGTTAAAAAACAAACTCTTATGAAGCTTCAAAAATACCCTCAACCTCAGACCCATACGGCTATTTGAGTTAGATAGCTGGATTTTTGGACATTTAAATGTCTGAAAATTTCAGATTTTCTTCTCAATAGTTAGGCATTGATAAAATGCTGGACTAGTTCTAGTATTTTTATTCCCTAGCACCTCACTGATGACGCTAGAGGCAGAAACCGCGGTCTGAGGTTGAGGGTATTTTTGAAGCTTCATAAGAGTTTGTTTTTTAACTTACTCTATATATAATATATATATATATATATATATATATATATATATTGTAACCTAGTGTTATTGACACTTGGTTTATTTGGCATTGTTTCCACAGGAAAACAATGCTATCCTTTTTTAGAAAATAAAAAGATAAAATAATAATAATATTAAGTGATTAATAAAGTATGCTATTTACTCACTTTAACATGTTTTAAGCAAATAACTAATAAATTTGGTAATCCAATGTCATTTTGAAGGAGAGCATGAATAATTTAATTAAAATATTAACAATAAGAGCAATTTAATATAGTATAAAAGCACATATCATAAACAGTAATTGATTTTGGATGGGTAGAGGGAGAGTAGATGAATGTCTTGTCATAAAGCACAATAACTTCTGATAATTTATTTTTGTAGAAAATCATATTTAAAAGAAATATACATCACTAATTATTAATTAAGTATATTTATTATTTTTCATTATTTATCAAATTACTTTGTAATCCATTTAAATCATACGGAAAAATATATGACTGTAATAAGTTTTTTTTTTCTTTTCTTTTGTTTATGTATAATTAAATGATTATTTTTCTGTAAGAGGTCGCTAAAACAAGACCGCCAAATTTTGAAGAAAGTTTAGTCTGACTCTAGTTTTACAAGGAGGAAGCAGTACTGAAATTCGGTAACAAATTTTTTATTATTTTTTATTGCAGAAATAAATATAAGTCCAGTAAATTTTTAATAATATCATGCATGGCTAATCCTTTTTGATAAGATATTCTGTTTTCTGTTGCCATCTACCTATTTTAAAGCTTTTTATACGCAAAAATGTACTATCTTATGCTAAAGTTCAAAATGACCGTATTGACTACAGCAATCACGGAAAATGTCATTATATTTAAAATAAGTAATATGAGTAATTTCCAGGAAATAATCAATGATTTGTTAACTTTACCTTATTTAATAATCTTTTCGTGGTATAAAAGAAAAATTATAATTAAAAAGACATATTATAAAAGCCAAGGAAAGTTAACTAGAAAATTTCGCGCTCTTTCTAAAAGAAATTGTCTGCTTTGAAAATAATGTAAGTTCCCCACGTTAAAATATGTTTTATTCACTGAAAATTATCTAAAAATAATATTAATGATCAATGATATTTACTTATGCACCTGTATATTTTTTAAAAAGAAAATATAAATTTTCTCAAGGCAAATATCGGAAAATTTGTATGTGTGCATTTTATGGAGAATTCCTTATTAAAGACAAATTACAATTCCTAGAGTAGGAATAAAAACTACAAACATTAGTGACTTAATTATAACCATAATATAATATGTTATATTATACATCAACTGGAGTCGTTAAAACTTTATATATCCACGTAAGTCAGCTGCAGTCCTTATAATAATAGTATTTTGGAAAATTTGCGCATTATTTTATTCATAATCCAGCTAGCTAAAAATGATACATATCGCCAATAGTAACAAGAAAAGAATTGTATATGTGATCGTCTATCATCAAATATTCATCATGTTAAAATATGTATTGTTTTCTTGGATCCCAAAATTATAGCAGTTAATTCAAGGAAGAGTTAACATCCAACGCTGCTATGTTTTCTTTGCCTAATTTATTAATTGCACCAGAATGGAGGCAACTTGTATATAAATGAAATAATAAAATGTGTTTCTTATTTTAAATTTGCTTCGTGAACTACGAATGGATCAAGTTCTTCATCTAGATAAATTGCCCAATGGAAAAACATTTTTCTAGTGAGATAATAAGCACTTGTTAAGTAATGATTTTTTTTTTACTAATTTGTAAAATTATGTGTATTTTTTTTTTATATCAACAGGTGAAAGGCTGTATAGTCAAGTAATATTTAAATGACCTTGTAATCATAAAGGTATGTTTTCATGTAATTATTCTAGGTTAAATTTATATTTGACATGGAAAAATTTTTTTTTTTATAAAATGTGTTTACTTATGATATGCAATTATGGGTATAAATTTATATGTTAGATGCGTAAAAGAAGAAAAAATTTAGATACTTAATAGGTAAAATATCTAGTTAAAATTATCAGAAGTAATTAAAGAGAAGTGCTATACAGGATATTACTTATTTAAAGTTTGAAACAAATTTATACTATGTTAATTGAAGAACTTATTCCCAATTATTCTTTATTAATGCATCCACTTGATTTAGTTCAAGATACTATACTACCAATTACTTGTTGAAGGTTTCTTTGGCAAAGGTGAAAATTATTATGGTTAACTCTGTGATATCCATTGATTTCAGACCTTGATCTAAGTATACCCTGGAACATAAATTTAGTGTAATTAGTGTATTTGCTTGTCTTGCCCCGATATAGCATTGGTATATGCTTAAGATTCGCATAAGTAATAATTGTAATGTCTTTATTTTGTGGGATGGAAAATGATCTCCCCAAAAGCTTTATTTTCCATGAGGGGAATAGATAAATCTAGTATTCGGGTATGTTTATAACCCAAGTGATCGCTTCTCAGAGTTAGGACGATCAGTAATTTATATCCTATTTAGTGTATTTCATTCGTTAAAATCCCAGGAGAGGATTATATTTGGTGTGTGCTTCTATTATGCCCAAGTAAGAGGCAAGGACCCACCAAACTATTTTAATATAGTAGTTAACTCTACAGACCTTCAGTGTTATTCCATATTCCTCATGAGAAAATAGAGATAATTCCACCACGGAAGGTGTTGAATATTGTGTTTTGTTTAGAAAGTTATGGCAAGATAACGGGTATATTGGAGGTTAATTCCTCAAGATCCATTTAGTAAAAATAGCGTGCTAGTATATATGATCAATGTCTGGATTGTGCGGCAGAATAGTGCTGGTAATCCACACGTAAGTCAATGGAGAGAGTAAGTTTAAAATTGCGTGATTTAGAAATTTTTATTTGCCAATGGAGGGTTCAAATACTAGGTTTAATTCGGGTTAATGATTAAGTAGCACTCACAATATAACTTATACTGAGAAAAACAATGTGTATAACAACTTCAGTTGTTATTAAGGTAAATATTAAAAATAATAAGTGTAACTTCTGATAAATAACCCATAAATTATAATAAGTTATCTAAATAAAAACTATCATTTAATTAAAGATATGACAATAAAAAAAAACGTTTGTACGTCTTGCCTAGAATCAAATTGTTTTTGTTTTAAAACAGATCATTAGTTAATAAAGTTAAGTAACCGTTCATATAAGATACACTAAACGGATGAGTTGATGTATCGATAATAATATTTATTTTGTTATATTCAATTTGCATAAATGTAAAAAGAAGATGAAGAAGTAGTTCGAATCCAGGTCTAAAAGTATAGATGAATTAATGTTAGTTATATTTTGTTTTATCCATATGGGATCGAATAAATTGTATATGTTTGTTTATTATGTTAATCATAAAGGATAGTTTTGTTAAACTTTAATAATAAATTATAGTCTTGTTACAAGTTGTTTGAGTCATTTTTCTTGTGTGCTAAATAAAAGTGTATTTGCATAATACTTGCAATACTTTTCTTGAGTCCGAAATCATTTATGAACTCTTAAAATTCAATACACCAGATAGACAATTGTAGGCAGATTAGAATACTTCATTATATTTTAATTTAATAAGAATTATTTATGGAATTGAAAACTTCAGACCAAGACATTTTATTTTATGTGTGTGTAAAATCACTTTATTCCCAAACTATTAGCTTTTGGTTGCACATTGTGTCGTACACATTTAAGTGAAGTGTCTAAGTAATAAATCTTCGTTAAATTATTGTGTTGTCATGGATAATGGAAGGACACAAAAGCACCCTTGTTTTTTCATCATTCCAACTGAGATTCTGGAAAAAGGTCTGTATTATTCAAAATTATGCGTTTTTATTGAATATGGTTATCATCTCGTTAAATTTTATAATAGTTGATATGTGGATGAAGACACCTAGAATTTAATAAAGTAAATGTTTCCTCTAGCCGACCAGAATATCAGTCATATGCGACAACACAATACTGCTGAGCAATTTTATTAAATATAACAGAGAACCCTGAGATTAGTGTCATTATTATAAGTGCTTTTAAATTAAGAATTGATCAATTATGATCAATATTATAAGCGTGGCATGGCTTAAGAGATGGAAACTTCTGATTGTATAATAATAAAATATTGAGATCATATTGGCAAATTAATGAATGTTTGTTTTAGTCAGTAATATTAACAATGACATGAAATCATCATCATCATTGTCGAATAGTGCAGGTACTTACAGCTCAGAGAATGTGTTTTGGATAGAGAAAGAATGTTAGTTTATTCTAAATTTTCTTTTTAAATTTATTTTATTAATGATAATTTTTTTTTTATTCTATCTCTGTCTGAACTGCATATCGCTGTAGCTGAATTATTATAACTAACCAAACGAAGAGCTATTAGGTAAAATATACGGGTTTGCTACCCGACCTATTCGGAAGCGTTTAGCTTCAATTCTCTTCATTTTTATAAAGCTTTAGGTTTCCGAATTCTCTTTATTGAATTCGCTCATTTATTTTAAATAGAAATTCATTCTTTTGATAGGTTAGAATATATATATATATATATACATACTATACATATACACATATATATATATATATATATATATATATATATATATATATATATATATATATATATATATATATATATATATATATATATATATATATATATATATAACTTTTTTACTAACAAAAATTGTATTGACTTTTCCATTGATTGTCAAAGTTCATTTCAATAAAAATTTTATTAACAATAAACAGTGATTACATACTAATAAAGGATAAATAAATGAAAAAAATTGTACAATAATTTGATTATATAATGTTCTATATGTCATCTGGCTAGATTATGTTATGAGAGCACAATGTTATACTCTTATGTGGTTAGGTATAGTGAAGAGATTCAAAGAACTTCTTTAATGGTATTAGCATTTTTAATATAAACATGAATATTTTCTTTTATAAATGACTATTCTATAATGCTGGGTAGGTGGGAATTGATGATCAGGAAAAGGAAAAAGCAATTAAAGACCAGGTGTCAGCAAAGACTTTACTGGAGGCAAGGAGCTGGTCACATTTCTTGATTTTTTTGAGCGTTTGATAGAACAATGGTATGATTTGTGGTGGGGGTAATTCCATGAGACTTTTGCATCTCACTATCCATATGGAATAAAGGACAAAGGTAGAAAGCCTTATTATTGAAGAAAAACCATTATGAATGGCATTTTTGAGTGAGAAAATCATATCAGGTCTTATGTTGGAATTGATTATAATTATATCTTTCAGAGTGTTAAGTCTTGGGCACCGGTGTATAATATGGTTTATGGTTTCATCTTCACGAGCACACAGACCACATATAGGGTCAATGCTGGTAAAACCTCTTCGGTGATAAAGAAACCAATTCATGGGTAGCGCATTAAGATTTATTTTAATGATGAAGTCAAGGAATTTGGGTTCCAAACTCCATCTTTTGAAGTATGTAATGAGTCTTTGGTTGGTTATTTTAAGGCTGGTTTTAATGGGTTGTTGATTATAGTTGATTATATTGTATGCTTCCCATAAGGTGATTTTTTGGTTAAGGTTAAAGGATATTATCGGGTTATAAAGTTGTAGTTGTTGTATTAGGGATGCTATCCATGAACTGGAAGAGGGTGGAGGATGATCTGTCGGTGTAACTTTTTTAATAATGTTAGAGTATCCACAGGAGAGGATCAGATTATGTAGAGTGTTGTGGGTTTTCTGTAAAATGATTGCTTGTATTGAGTGGAATGACAGTCCATTGAACCTGCATGGTCGTTGGATACCTTGCAAGCTAATAGCAACTGTCCTTCCTCTCCAGAGAAGTTTGGTGCATAATCGGTTAATTTTATTTTGAAACTGTTTAGACATTTTAACGAATGGAAGATAATATGAGATTTTGGGCAATATGATCATGTTGAGGAGGCCAACCTTTCCATATAATGAAAGGTATACTCTAGAGAGTGAAGTGGTGATGGCTTCAGTTGAATGGAGGATTGCATCTTGAATCTCTCTTGCCATTGCAGTTGGAGTTTTGTAGATTGGAAAACCTAGGTATCTTTGGGGTTTTGCAGAAAAGGGAGAGTTAATTTGTTTACCAGACATTATCTTCCAGATGGAAGATTTGTTAAAATTTATTTGATTTGTTAAAATTTATTTGTAGGCCAAGTTTCACTGTATTTCTGATTAATATGTTCATGAGATGAGGAAGGTATTTAATGGTGGGAAGCACAACCATGATGTCATCAATATATGCAAATACATTGAAGCTTTTATTGAGAGAGGGAAGGAAAATTCCAGGGAGGTTTTTTTCTATATCCATCAGAAGAGGGTTGATGTATGCTGTGAAGAAAAGGGCACTGAGTGGGGATCCTTGAGGGATCGACTTGTATGGCTTGAAGCCTGGTGTGATCTTGCCATCAAGAGAGAGAAAAATCTCTCTGTTGTTGAGCAGATTGCTGATCATCTGTACAATCCCAGCTGGAATGTCGCATTCCAACAGAATATTCAGAAGGATGTTTATCTGGACTGAATCAAATGCTGCCGCAACATCCAGCTGGACAGCAATAGGTTTTGATTTACGATGTCCTCTGATGTAATTGAACAGTGCAGTTACATTGGACATAGCATGTGAGGTTGATGATCCCTTTTTTCCGTATTGGTTTGACGAGATATGGCTAAGAATTTGAGTTTGGATTTGATCTTTAATGACTGACTCAATTATCTTGATAAGCAATGGGGTCATAGAAATTGGCCGGATACTGTTAATGTCGTTTAGTGGTTTTGCTTTTTTAATAAAAGGCACGAGTGCCACTGGGTAAAGATCTGTTATGTTTCTGTTGCCGGAGGCTAGGTGATCAATCATTTTTTTAATAATTGGCACAGTGAATTGACTGAGGTGTTTGAGAAGGAAATTTGGGTTGCCATGAAGGCCAGGATGAATGCCGTCAGGGAGAGATGTTATCTTCTTTTTGATTTGGATTTCTGTGATGCCATCTTCACCAGGATTACCAGCATCTAACCAGCTGTTTATAGGAGGAGCTCCATCTTTTTGCATTAATTGTCAGAATTGTTTGCTGATGTGCTGCATCAATGGAAAGCCAATAAGATTGGTTCCATTAGTATTAATGGATAAGGGAGTGATTTGTTTTTATTGTATCCCAGTGCCCATCTGAGATAGTCTCTCGTCCAGCAGTGTTGTTGTGCTAAGAAACATTTGGCTCTTCTGATGGATATATATTCTGCAAGGGACTTTTGCTTGATTTTGTAGAGATTTTTAAGGAAGATAATTTTTTCTGTATTTGTGAAATTTTGCTGTGATGCTTGAAGTTGTATATTAATATCTGTTAGGTCATTTAGAAGGCCATTAGGTCCTTTGATTTTCCTGGTGTGGTGATTTAATATGGACTGAAGTATTCCAATGAAGGAAAACCAGCCCTCCTCAGCAGGCAGGGAAAGGATGTTTATTTTCTGGAAAAGGATGTATGCCTCAGACACTATCGCTTCGGTCATATTTGATTGGGTGATCATGCGCATGGTTTTACCAGGTCCATCAATGGGTGTAGGGATTGCAATAGGTGTAAGTTGTAAGATTAGAGCCATATGATCAGAGAAAGCAACAGGGGCCAAGGCTGCATCAAGGTTGAAATGGAGGTCTGGGGTGTAGAAAACCAAATCAATCAGGGACTTTTTAGTTTTAGTATAGAAAGAGTAGGCTTCAGGAGGGAAGAAACCCTCTCCACACATTAATCTGCGATTTATTAGATGCAAAAATCTCTTGTTGAAGTCATTGTATGTAGTGTTAAAGTCTCCCAGAAGAATAGTAGGAGAGGCTCTGTTAGCGTTGATGGCATTTGGGATATGGATTATTTTTAGATATTGAGAGGTGTCTTTGGCTGTATATATATAAGCTATGATGATCGGATAACCCCAATAGTCTATTTCTATGAAAATAATATTGGCATCTAGGAATAGAATACTAAAACTGTTTGGTGGTGTTGACTTGCTGAGAAGAATACCGACTCCACCTGAAGCAGAATGGCCTATGGAAAATCTAGTAAATACGAGAGCTGAGAGAAGAGATAATATTTTATGATCAGTCTTATGGTGATATTTAGTTTCACCCATAAGAAGTATATGAGGGGAGCAGAGCGAGAGCCAGTTTTTAATAGCTAGAACTCTATCAATTGAGTTGATGCTGCGAATATTAATGCCAGCAATTTTGCAGAACATGATAGATTAATCCAAACCGTCCTCAGCAAAGTGTACCAAGTCAATGTGGGGCATCTCCATGTTAATGAGTTCTGATGTTGTTTGGAAATCAGAGTCTTGTGATTGAACTTGTGGATGGATTGGTGATATATTTGTTGGTTGAGGAAATGCATCCATGAAGTTTTCGGTGTCTGATGAAGTAGTGTAATCTGTCTGAGATTCGTCAGATGGATCAATGGTATCGATGGTTATAGGATCCATGGTTTTCCTCTTTTTTCTATGGATTTGTGAAGCTTTGTGCTAGATATATCTGAGATTTGTTTGCTAGCGGGTGGTGGTGAATAATGTATTGGATGGGAGCTGTCATCATCAGAGCTTGATTTATCTGAGCGAATTGATTTTCTTTTAATTTTGTTATTTGTATTTTGGGTGTTTGTTGTGTTGGTTTTTGGGGGTTTTTTAAGTTTAGTAGTGTTGTTTTCTTTTTCCTGTACTTTTGATGAAAGTGTTTTTTTATTGTTATAAGAATTTGGTTTAAATTTTAGATCTGAGTCATTTTCGGTTTGCTGTAACTGTTGTGAAACATTAATTATGCTGACTTTCGGGTTGAGTGTTTGATAAGTCTTTTCATCTGGATGGTTGATTACTGCAGGCGTTGAAGAATTGAGGACAGTTTGTGAATCACTTTGTTTAGGTTTATTAGACTTAGCTGGCCCGAATGATGATGCATCATTGGTTTTATGCTGGGTGGGAGTTGTTATAGATGAATTGTTTTGAAATTTTTTAAGTGTATTTTCTTCATCGCCTGGGTTTTCCTTGCTCTCGTTAGATGGTTTGGTCATATTGTCTTCTTTTGTAGAAAGAGTTTGGCCTAGCATTGTTTCTCGGGGATTAGTACAATATGTATCTAATGAATGATCTTGAGTATTATTGGTTTGAGAGATTGGTTTAGTAGCAGTATATGTTATTGCTTGGTTCTCTGATTCACTACTATTACTGTAGAGGTTGGTGTTTGTTCTTTCTTGAAGATTTTCATTTTGAAAGATAGGTTTGGATGTGAGAGGGTTTGTTGGAGGATTTATTTGAGTCAGATTGTCTGGGTTTGTGAGTTTGCTGTTTGAATTAGTCCCATGTGGTGATTGTCTATTTAAGGATGTGATAGCCATATTAATAGGTCTACCAGAGCATCTGTGAACTTTATTCTTTTTAATACCACAGTGTATGCATATTCTTGCTGCACAATCTTTAATAAGGTGTGTTCTTTGAAGGCAGAAGAAACATTGTGGCTGTACTCCCCTGAAGGTCAAAACCATAGGAGAGCCTCTTGCAGTAATAATGGTGGGTATGTCAGTGGGTATAATGTTTTTCTTTAAAGTAAGTGTGAAGACAACTGTATTGGACAGAATTTGATCTTCAAAGTGAGGGTTTAGTAGGTGTTTAAATTTACTAACTGAACCATAATTAATAAGGATGTCTTGTAGTTCTTGTTCTTTCAAGTGGGCAAGGCAGTTTTGAATTCTGCCAGATAGTGTAACTGGACGGTTCATATCTATGGAGCAAAGTATATAATTTCCCAAAGATCGGTAGTTATTTTTAAAGTTCATATGGTCCGCCCACGTTTTAAACTCAACGATAACATAGCGGTCATTGGGATGATTAAGGATCATGTGAATGCCTCTGCCTAATTGATTTTGATTGATTAGACTGTATAATTGTTCTAGAGGTAACTTATATAACGCACATTGTTGATTTGTTATGGCTAAGATTAATGACTTATCGCTGTAGTAGTTTGTAAATGATTTACACAGAGTGTTGGGAATCGTTTTGTTGAACTCATTATTTATTTTTAGGAACATGTCATCATTAAGATCGTTTATATTAAATGAGACATTTTCCAGAGTGTTTGATTCTTGTTCTGTGTCTAATTCTGAGATATTCAAATATAGTTCATTGAAATTATCGGCCTTAATATTTTCAGAGATGCTCTCAGAATTTTTAGACCTTACGATATTTGCATATGTAGTGGAATTTTTCAAAATTGGAAATGAGGAAATTGGTTTAGATTGCAAGTTGGCTGATGTAGCAATGGATTGTTCTGTGCTATAATCTTTGTTTGTTTTGGAATGAGGTTTATTAGTTTTAAAATTTATTTCTTTTTTTTGATTTTTAAATTTACTGTTGACAAACTGTAATGTGACAGTGCTGGTTTTGTCGACCTCTGGTGGAAAAATTTTAACTTTAAAAAATTTGCCGATATCATCTTGTTGGAAATTTTGTCTATTATTTTCAGATATGGTTTTTGGGGTATTATAGGGCAAAGAAAATTGCTCATTAGAGTCTTCTGAGGAAGCGTAAAATCTTCGGAGAGGAGATGATTGGTTTTTGCTTGTATTGTTAATGATTTCAAAAGTTTCGCTTGATGAGATATTTATGCTATTGTTTATATTAGGGGTAAGTTGAATATTTTCTAAACTTTTGTTGATATTTGCGATGGTGTTTTCATTTGATTTATTGGTTTGTGGGTTTTTATTTGTAGTAGAAGTTAGTTTAGTTGCATTTAGATTAGATCTAAGGCTATAATATTTACGACCGATGGCTGCATTGCTAGGTTGAATGCTGAGATCAGGGTTAACATTAAGTTAGGGAACATAAAAATACCTTCAATCAAAAGTTAAATATATCACAGTTCACATCAGAATTTTCACAGTCCTGATTTTGATAATAGTAAACATTGGAAAAAAATATGATATATGATTTAACAACTATGAGAGTCTATTAAAATTGGAAAAAGATCATATAGTTTAAATAAATACGAAGAAATACAATATATTCCAGCATTAGGCAAGATCATTATTTTATCTCTTTTTTTCATTTAAAATCAATTTTAATATTTCAACTAATTGTAAACTGTTAGGAAGTAATATATATATATATATATATATATATATATATATATATATATATAATATATATATATATATATATATTGTAGCCCTTGGATTTGTCCAAAACTCCAGTTTTGGAGTTAAATATGCAAAATAGGGTTCAACAAAAATTTTCTTCATAATGTATGTATTTTTTTTTCTCTTTAATAAGAAGATTTTAGCAAAGACTAGGTTTGAACCCATATTTAAAGAGATTGCATATGTTTGACATAGTAAGCAATCTAAAAATTTATTATTAAGGTATTTATATCCAAAAGATTATTTTAGTTTTATTTATGGGTCAAGTTAATATTAAAAACATATTTAGAAAAGCGAAATTTATACATTTGTTGATAGGTTAACTGAGAAAAGGGAGGAGATGTGTGACTATTAAAAACTACATTAGATAGTGATAATGAATGGACATTATTTTTTACTAAGTTAGAAATAAATAGTTCATGAAGGTAAATGAAAAAATAATAATAATATAGGTATAATAGTTGTAATAAATAAAGATTAAGGCATTAAATCGGTCAATTTAAAGAGATGTATATATGCAACATGTGTGTGTGTGTATAATCTGATTATAGATTTTGATTGTAGAATTCACAATTAATAATCCTTCAATGTCATGTTGTAAAGCAATCTTTAAATGAGAAATTAAATCATTTTATCAAGTTTGATATTAGCAGCCAAATTTAATTCAAAGTCTGAATTTGAAACTGGGCTACAAAATAAATTTTGTTTCATATTTAATGGAAAAAGTAAGAAAGCTTTTTCTCTTATTTATTTTTCATATGGGTTTCATTGTTTTTATATAACTCAGTCAATTATCAGAGTCTTTAAAAGATGCATATTTCACCAAAAAAATTAAGTGGACCATTAATTTAGACCATTAATGATGATAGTCTGTGAAATGTCAAAAAATAATTGGCAACTATAGCTGTTGAATTGTAAAATTAATTGTTAGTCATCTGGTAAAATACAGATTGTAATTTGGCATCTTTTTCTAAAGTGGAAAAAGGTTAAAAATTAAATACAGAAAAAGGAAGAAGTCAATTATAAAGAGAATGTCCAGGTGGTATTTCTCTATAAAAACTATGTTAGCAGAGGGAAGGGCTGGTTATATTTGAAGCTTTTCTTTTACAAACTTTTCTTGACCTAAAGAAAACTGTGCTATAAAATTTAAAAATAGTTTATTTTACTTTTTGTCTCTTCAGAATAACTTGGCTAAATCTAACATTGTCTTAAGAGAAGACAATATGTAGGGAATACATTTTAAATTGGCACATATTTTGATCTCCAGAAATTAACCAATAATCATAATTGTATCAGCAAATAGTACAATTTAAAACTCATAAGTTTGATGTATATTTAAGTCAATTTAAATATATAAAATGAATTCAAAGATGAAAAAGGACAATCAAAAACAGACTTATATTATGAAAAAGTTAAATGAAAGCTGTTTAACTGAAATCTGCATAAAATTAAAAAGTTTAATTATAGCCTGCATAAAATTAAAAAGTTTAACTCTTACCTGATTAGAATTGAAAATGTGGAACATGGTTCAGCAAAATAAAAATTGAATTTATGATGGCATAAGAACCAAACTCTATCAAAAGAACTTTTTGGTACAAAGACTTATCTGCTCTTATAAACCGATGGAGGAACAGAAAAGGGAAAAGTGGAAATCAGGAACTTGGAGGAAACTTGCTAAAGAACTTTATATAAGTATATATATTTTATTATTATTATTCACTATAATGTACATAGGACATTTAATATTTATATAAAAAGAGAATTTCTATCTTTATGTTGGAATATGTATAACCATTTTGAAATTAATTCATGCTGTAATTATAATAGTGATATTTTGGGGGTAGGTGATATTGACATCAGATGATTTTATATATATTTATTTAAATGCTTTTGCTATTATTGTCATTTTGGTGGTAGGTGAAATTTATATCACATCGTTCTGATATGACTTATTTAAAATGCTTTAAAACAATTAAAAAAACACTTAGAGAACTTATTACTAGCATCAGAAGTTATTGTCATATGCTTAGTCTTATGGATGTATGGCATGTTTATTGACTACAACATCATCATTTTTATATAAAAGTGCAAGGAAATTGTTTTGAGAATTTTATATGCATTTCTTATTGTTTATTATTATTGTTATCATACATTTAAGGCCAGAAACAAGCTGTTTTATGCTTGGAAAATTTATGGTCTCATATTCCAGTGCACTAATTTGCAAGAATATTAAAGTTGTGAAAGTTTTACTTGCATAATTTGATGTTTTGACCTGTATGTGTATGAATAGACATGGATCTCCACAAAGCCTGTGAAGTCTAGCTCACTAAGATTTATGCTATATTCATAAAGTAATTGAACTTAGTGGAAGAGTTTTTCCACTTGAGTATTCTCTACACCGTAAGAAGGTTTCTTATTTTGATGGCCAGAAGTAGAAGGTTTCTTATTTTGATGGCCAGAAGTATTTGGTATACCTCTGTTTTTGTATGACTAGCGATAAAAATCCTAGCATATCTCAACCTTAGTGAAAAGGTTCTCTTTTATTCAGGTCACTGCCCACCTCATATTAATATTTGATATTCCTTACATGTGTATGAGAGATAGCCATGATAATTATTATTATAAGTATTGGTTACCATGTTGCAAACTCAATTTAGTGTCAGAATGAATGCAGATAATGTATGTGTGATTGGTGTATTTGAATGTTGTTTTATAGATTTAATTTATCATTCAAGCCAAAAATAATAATGGTGATAAATGGGAAATTAAGGGTTAAATAAAACTTACGAATGTTTAAGCGTAGGCATAAGCAATGCATATATAAATTTATTTAATAAATATTTACATGGCCAGCTGAGAACTTCGCTGGAAAGATAATATTGTTAAAATTTTATTATGTTATAATAACATGAATATAGAGTGTGTGCACTGTGATGATGGTTGGACTTGGTGCCAATTTATTTGCAATGACTTAGTCTCACTATTTTAAGATATCTCTGTTGTAAAAATTGGGGCAAAAGAATGTTTGATCAGGATGATAGGATAAGATCAAGAAATTTGCAGGGAATATTAATTTTAGATTTGTTAAATAAAATTACTAAATTTAATTAGGGGAGAAATTAGTTTTAAAATAAATCAGTAATAAATGAGAAAGCATTGAAAATGGGTGGGAATTGGTATTTACTATATTTAAGATAAAATGAAAGCGTAAGTATAATGTATATGTTTGTGTATGAAATTGTAGTTTGTCAAATAAAATTTGTTATTTGTTTTAAATAAAATATGCATATGTCTCAATGTTTTTATGGGTTATTATTATCTAGATATTTCCAATCCAATCATACATCAATATATTATTATGTATGTAACTAATATTCAGTAAGATTATTTAAAAGGTTAATTTCAGATACTTAAAATTACCAAATGATTTAATATTATTGAAGTATAAACTGTGAATAGAGATAGTTACGGAGTGATAGCGAATGCAGAGGGTGGGCATAAAATCCTTTCTCCATCTGTTGTATTCAAACCCCTCTCTAGACGCACTTCTCTATAATTTTGTTATAATAGTAAATATGTTTATGATGTGTTTATAAAAAATTTAACAGGCTTAAAATATTGAGCTTTAAAGTAAATAGATATTAAACTGCATTAAAGACAAGCGAGATCACCTTGAAAGCGATCAAGAGTGGAGTGTTTGTCACCAATAATCTATCACAGCTTATTCGATTTCCACACCTAATTATTTGAAAAACCCTGAGAAGAGATTATAATGAGAGAAATGAGGTAGTAAAAAAAAATGCAAATTTTAATAGTCAAATAAACAATAGTGTAATAGACATATGGATGTGAAGTTGATGGAAGGATGGATCAGGAAGGTGGAGATGAATGTAGAATTTTATGATTAGAATAAAAATTAATTGTAGCTTTAATCATAGTGAATGGGGAATGCACTGAGAATAACCTGGAATTCTTAAAGATATTAATATTGTCAATTTTAATGCATTTTCAGTGTTCTCTAAATCGATTATGTCTAAAACCATTCGTGAAATATTATCACTAATAGTATTGAATTATGATTTAATCTTTATATTTGATTGAGGTTGCAATTTGGTGCCCTGGCAATTAAGTTTATAGATGTTCTGTACCATCATCATCACCCCAGTAGGCTTCAGAAATAGTATCAGCTGGGAATGGTGAAACATCCATCAATCCATCCTTAAAATGTTGTAATTGGCATGCAATTTATCTGCGAGTGTGTAAATGCCATACAAATTTAAATATAGTACAATCAATCCATAACGTGGATGTGCGATCACTTGAATAATAGTCTCATTGGTTAGAATAAAGTTATAATTAGCTCAAACTCTCCAATAATATATGTGATATTTGTAAGCTCTCCCAATCGTTTAGTTTTGTTTGAAATACAATGTGGACGACCGATCGAGAGATTGCAAAATGCGTTTTATGTTAATTTAATAAGTTTTTATAAGGTTAACAAAATAAAAAATAACTTTTCATTTGTTTGAATTTATTTTTAATGAGTTACAATTGGCTTATAACACGGTCGCGCAAAATAGATTATGTTTAATGTATACGTATGAAATATATTAATCTATACATTGCACTTGAGAAATTATTTAATCTATACATTGCATGTTTAATTGATACTGAAGAAATGCAACTTTCGTTAATTTATATTTAAGAATATTTTCATGTTTCAAAAACCAATATTAAGGAAAATGTATTTTAGTTAGATTTGGCTATATCGTGGAAGCCTATTAAACATTCAATCCCCTAGCTAAAACTTATTTGTTTAGTAAAACAAAACTTATTCATTTAGTAAAAATATAATTTCGTTAGAAATATCAATATTTAAGATGTTTATTTAGTATTAATTAATTTAGTTAGAATATATATATATATAACGAACAGTTTTTAATTTACATCCAATCATAATCTTATTATTTCTTAAGAAAAAAAAAAAAAAAAAACATTTCTTTTTTAAAACCTAAACCATTACAATGATGAATTTTATTTCTTCAAAATGTTGGCAATTTAAGCAAATTTATAACAGGGTATGAATTATAAGAAATATTTTTATTATATAGACGTGATGATCTTCATTATAATCTTTATAAATTACACAAATATAGAATCAGTCTAAAACTTATTGTCTAGCCAACCCTTATAGATAAAAATAGCTAGCTGATTTCAACTTGGTCTAAGATCTTACTATAAATAATGAATCTTGATATTTCATTATAATAGTTTGAGATATTTTTATCTTTCAGAAATTTTAACTAAACCACATTCTACAAGCAAAGGTAAGCTGTTTTAAAAGTTGATTAATAAATAATCATTCTACATCATTCAAATCAAAAATATATTTATCTTTTTACATAATAAAACATAATATCCTAATATCTAGATTCATATATTTATAAATCTCCTGGAAAATGGGCCAAGCTTAAATAAACTATATAATTTTCAATCTGTTATCAAGGGAACTCATAGTTTCAAATAGTTATTATTGGTCACCCTAGTCTAATATGTTAACCCTTTTTTTAATTCTGAGATTTTCTATTCTGTTTGGTGAGAATTTCTGTTTAAAGTCTCTATTTTATACTGAAATACAATAAATTGGAATTATTTTTTTAAATTTAATTAGATAAATAACATTCTTAAAAAAATTATATTTAAACCTTATAAATAACTGAAACTTAAATTAGAAATAAAAACAATAGGGTATAAATGTGACCAAAAATGTTTATCTAAAAATATTTCAAAAAATGAATGAATTCTTTTTTTATTTAAAGTATTTTAATGCAAATGAACACATGTGAATTTGTGATAAATCTATCAAATTCTTTTTTAAAATTAGCTGTTTGCTTTATAATTATTTAAATATTTCAACACCATATCAATTTTAAAAGATTAGGACATTACACCTGAAGGTTCACATAGAGTGTGGGAAAACTATGCTGCAATTTTCCTTATTAATATTATTGTCAAGTTTATTAATTTCCATTTATAAAAATAAAACATAAATAATAAATAAAATTAAATTGAATATGTGTGGTGTTTTGGTTTAAATAATTATCAACCAATTAATATGAAAAATAATCATAAATATTTAATAAACCAGCAAAACATCATATGTTATCCAAAAAACCTTGAGTGAAAACAAGAACATTAGAAAGGAACATCCATAAATGTGTCTTTCATTTTGAGAATAATAGATTAAAGAGTTCTTATCTTTGTTAAATATCCAGTCAGATACTGACTTAAAATGAACACAATAATAATACAGTCACACAGAAATAGAATTATTAAAAGAATCCTATTTTAAATTCAGTTATGATAATGGTAGAATAGTGATCTAAAGCAATGGAACAACTAGGATTTTGTGAGGGCAAAATAATGATTCTCAATGAATATGAAAGATATCAAGATAATATTTAAAATTGCTAACACATGATTATAAGAGAATAATCCTTTTTTAACTTTCTATAAATTTAAATAACACCATTTAACATGCAGATAATCTGCTTTGAAAGTAGATTAATATATAATCATCTATACAGCTTTCAAACTATAAATTGCTAATAGTTATATAATTTACACAAGTCAATCACACAATATGATTTTTTAAGCTTTGACTGTTTTCATGTGATTTACATTTAGAAAGTACTAATAAGCAATTTACATTTCATTATATAAGTAATGAATATATTTGTGGTTTAAAAATTGTAAAAAAAAAAAATATTTATTATTATATTACCAAAGCAAGTTATGTGTGCCTGTTGAATGTGGTTTATTTCCACTTACAAAATAATAAAAATATCAACCTATGCATTGTGTATTAGCATTTTTGACCAAATTAAATTCTTACACCAGGTTGAATAGTGGAATTCATATTTTATCTGTAGATATGCTTTCACAACAGACTGTAAATTCTATGATTTATATAAACTATGGCTGTTAGTGATATGATTTACATTTAAAAGTGACTCAGTTTTTATAAATTTATAGTTTGCTGCCTAAAATAATGGAAATTGTACTTTAAGTTGTAAAAATGATTTGCTATTAAATGACATTTGAAGCGGGTTACCTATTCCTGTGAAATAGGGTTTATTTAAACGTCTAGGAAGATAAAAGTTCTCAATGTGTTTCTGTAATTTGTCAGCTCTCTAAGATATTCTTAATCTACTACATAATTATAGGTATCAAAGTTAACTTTTGGCTACAATATATTTTATAAAGTAAAAAATACAATAGAATATTGTTATCACTCCTAATAAAAATATTATTCGATGATATGAATATGCTTTAAAAAATATAACCTTATAGTCCAATAAATGGAGTTATAAAATTTCTTTAATATAGAATATGATTAAATATGTCTCTATATCAGATGGGTTGGTTGCTTTTTTTTTTTAGAAAAAAAAAAGATCAATTATTTTAATAAATAAAGTTGAATTTTATTATTGTAAGCATTATTTACAAAAAAAAAAAATGTTATTATATTTGTATACAAGTATAGAAAAACAAATATCCACAGACCACAAACAATAAATAAATAAAATCACTTAAATTTGGATTTCAGCAATATGAAATATTGCTAAACCTCCCAAATGTGGTTTAAAAGTTATCCTATGTGAGTTAAATTTAAACTAATTTTTTTTTTTTTCAAAATATAGGTACTTCTACAAATGTTCTCAGAAAGATCCTTGTTTAATTTATAAAATTAAGATATGAATATTACTGATAGTATCACATATTACTTGTTGTAATTGAGGATTAAAGATATTCGTTGTTTATGTAATTTTTTTAAATGTAATAAACTTCATGGCTTCAATTATATTAAGTCAATTATTGTTTAAATGTCTATTGTGTGTTGTTTATTTGATTAATTGTTTATAATTAAGATATATTATTTGTAAAACATTTTTTTAGTAAATCTAATATAAAAATAATAATTGAGAATATGGTTCTGAATTTGGATTGAAGCTAGGGATATAAATGATTGACGAAAAACTCAGAATCCAATTACAAATTATTCTTTACATATATACAGTTTTATTTTTTATTGTTAGGTAAATATTGTTTTATATCTTATTGCTCTTACAGTTAGTAATCCTATTAAAAAAGACAGCAATCATTTGACTTTATGGAAGCCAAACTGTGATCTTCGCTGTTGCTATGTAATATGATCTTTTATTTTTCTCCCCACCTTCGTATATGGCTTATTTACAAATTCATGTTTTTTTATATACATTACTGATTGTAAAAATGTATCATATATTAGTTAAATATAATATCTAGTCAAGCGTTGGTGGTCGAGAGTTCAGCACAGCCTCCTTACAACAAGTTGTCCCGGGTTAGCGGGTTCGTTTCTCGGCCGATGCTATGACACATGAATATATATATACTATGTGTTTGATAAATTAAAAAAATAAATGTGTTAATTAAAAAAAAAAAACGCTGTTGTGATTAAATAAAAAAATGAAGAAAAAATGATCTTTTGTTTATAAAACCTTAAACATTTTTTTTTTTACAAAAACAACAAAATAAGTAAATCTCTCTATCACATGACCAAGTGATTACGGTATGTAGTTGCACTCATGTAAAGGGGGATCAAACTTTGGATCCATCAAGTACAATAAGCTTGGATTTAAAAATAAAAAAACAACTTCCTTGAATCCTTGTGAGAATGTTAAATGTACTGAATGAATCAGAAATAGACAGGAAATGTACAAAAAATGATTAGAAATCGACTTAAAGTTAATCTTTTGCATCAGTAAGTGACATTTTGTACGTTGTTAATTGGAAGATTAAAATCTAGAAGATTACTTCTAGAATATACCATTTTGTTTTTCCAATTAGAAAAGAAATTTATATGTAAATTTTTAATATTATTTATTAGTGTTATAAATTGTATATATAACACATATTGTGAAAATACGTTTATAGCATACAAATATTACTTTTTATAATACGATTAATTTAAATACTTTATTTTCTTACAACATTCAGAAAATAAAATAAAACAACTTATTTAGATTATGGATTTTCGGTACCTTATCTATTAACAAAATATATTATAAACTAACCTGTAGTGGTTTTATTAAGTTTTTCAGCTCTATTAGTATAACATAGATTTGGTAGAGATTATGTGGTTCATAGTTTTATCTTAGTCTATTTATATAGATCAGTAGCTAATAAATTTCATTTATGAGATAGATGAGTGTCAAAACTTAGGTCACATTATATATATATATATATATCATAATTCTTTGAGTGAGTGTAGATTCTTGAGTAAACATCGAAGTAAGAGATCTTAATTTGAGATCAGTCTTAGGTGGTGAAATTACATCTGGAGCCATTGGAAAAAACAATCTGGTTAACAAATTTGAAGCAACTTATTATTTAATATCTGGCAAAATAAAATGTGAAAGAATAAGAAGCCATGGTGAAGGACCATGCTTGAGGATACTAGTCTTACTTCTCATGGTAATATTTAATAAGTATTGAAAAGTTTACTGTGGTAATTTTGACCCAAATATAAGTATAACATTAACCTTTTGAATATTCTAGTGCTAAAAAAGCTATCATTAAAGTATTTGCATCACAATCCCAAATAGATTCATTTCTCATTCACAGATGATTATTCACAGATGACTGTTGTAATTTTATCTAAATGAGGATACTAAATTATGATTCATGATTATTTCTTTACACATAGGTAGAATAGTAAGGTGGATCTAGCCATATCTCATGTGGCTTAATTAGCTTGTACTTACAAATATAATATAATGAGTATGCTAATATCTCAAAACAAACTTTTTGATATCTTTCCCTGATGAGAGCCATTAGCTCAAAATCAGTTTGCATAAAGGAATAATTTCAAATAGAGGTTTTAAATGCTTTATCAAAAAAAATTTGTTTAGAGCTATTGACATACTCATTATATTATACAGGTAAATTGGTGCTTATTGTTTTTAGAAATAAGTTGTTTTGAATTGTGTTTCTGACAGTTTATATTGATGAAGGCTATCAAAATAAATTAAAAGCTTATACACATTTATTTATCTATCCTCAACTCATAATTCTGTTTATAAAACTCTTAAATGCAGGGAAACCATTAATTTATTTATCAAAATGCTCTCCAGTATAATAATTAATGTGATGATAAATGAAAATTATAACAAATACAAAATTTTACAATATTAACTTCAATGGAGTTCTATTTTTTCACCTAATATATCATCATAAATGACCTTCCTAAAACAGAAAAAAAGAAAATTCATTTGTTGTTTTAATCTCCCAAAACACACTTTTTTCCTGAAAGAAAAAATTCTCTTAACTAAGGCTATGAAAAGATGAAGAATTTTGTTTCTAATTTAAGGAAAACAGTATACTTATTTTTTTTAGGTAAAGAACAAAGAAACATCTGAAATTGTATATATAATAATACAATAATATATACACACAATGATATTTTTAAGGGAAAGGTTTAAAGTATAAAAATAAAATAAAATACATAACATAAAAGTAATAAAAATAATTAAGAATAAAAAAGTATGTATATTTCTTATCTTAAATTTATAACTGCTTTAATTAAAGAAAAGTCAACTGTGCAGTTGAAATTACTGTAAAACCAATATAGTGATATTTAATTACTAGTAATAAATTAAAAGTATATCTAATACATAATTATATTGTTCTGATAACATCTAAACTGTTTAAGATAAGTCATTGGAAATAATGATGCTTATAATTTGTTGTAATAAATACCATGTTAATATATGTGTGAAAATGATTTATATGATTTACTCAATATTTGATATATAATTAACATGTGAACCATATGAAGGGAATCACTTATACAAAATGATTTGAGGCATTGAAATTTATTTTATTACTGTAATTTTAAAAATGCTTTCCCTTAAATATAGTAGTTGTAAATTTAAATTAATGCTATAAAAATTTAAACATTAAAAAAAAAAAATCATCTTTCCTTGCAACAATTATTGATTTATCCCCCATGGATTTTTTTCAAAGATTACTCAGATTTTTTTTTTATTCATAGTTTCTTTTTGATTCAACATTCAAACAAACAATATTTTAATTAACTATCTTATATGTTGGTCCTTTCCAGGTAATTTACAATTTTTGGGATCATTTTAATAATTTCAACTATCTATCTATTATAATTTTTTTTAGCAATATTCCCAGCTCAAATTTATTTAATTTTTAAATTTTTTCAATGATCTTATTATTACCTGTTTGTATTCTCATTTAACTATTTTCATTTTGCTTTGATGTCCACATCTCATATCAAGTCTTAGATCTGTAAATAAACAATGATAAAACATATCGATTAACAACTTTTTTTACAAATATATAAACATGTAAACTTTTAATATTAAGTTATTTCTATCAAAACATTTTATACAAATTAACACTATGATTTGATCCAAGATGTTTTAATTTGTATTCGTAATCTCATCAGGATATTTATAGTTGATAACTTTTTTTTTCTAATTCCCAATTACCAATCTTTATTTTCTTCACCTGAAAAATTACATTAAACACTACTTTAATATTTTTTAGTATTTATTATAACCTTATTTAGTTACTTTCATCTGATGACTCTTGCAAAATTTTTTGTAGCCCACATCATCTACAATATACAGATAAATTAAATATTCTTCAGTCACATTACTCTTAGTTTTATATTTTAATCCACATAACACTTTTAATAAACCACTGTAAAATGGTTTGAAAATATGGAAACATACTGTCACACACTCTGATCAATATTAATCATCTTAGAGTCAACAGTGTATTCACTGCTATTTTGTTTTCAGAATATGATAATGATCTGCATTTTTATCTTGATGGTCCAAAATATAAATTACTCTGGAAATCTTTATAGAATAAAATACATTTTTGTAATCTACATATTGGAACATAATGATAATTTTTAATCATTTGTTTTTTTGTTTTTTTATAATTACTCTCAGCATTTGAAGGTGATTTAATTTGCGTAAATGACGTTTTAATACAGCTTGATTTATTAATTAATTTGAATTCAAAGTTTATAGTAGGTATGTTGTGATTATCTTGGATAAAAGATAGAATGGTATGTAATTTCTAATATCTTTCTTAATATGCTTCTTGCATCTGGTATGTGTTTAATATATATATATATATATATATATATATATATATATATATATATATATATATATATATATATATATATATATATATATATGGGGGGGGGGGGAGGGGGGGGTTAAAATATTTTAATATTTTTACTTTTATAAATATTATTTTGTGATCAGAAATTTAAATGAATCTAGTCTCTTCTTTAATATACTTAAGAAAAAATGATATGAACCCACATGGATGCAATATGAGATGTTCTACACAATGTTTTAATGTTCCAGATAGCAGCAAATAGTATAAAAGTTTTTATGATTTTTTTTTTTGTAAAAGCAGCTTTTTTTTAAAAAAAAAAAAGATTTGTTATAGAAAAAAATTATTGAGAACACAAATATGAGTATTTTAGAATTCATTTATATGTACTTTAAGGACAAATACAGTTTTAATACCATAGTACCATTGAATATAAGATGCCTTTGAATATATGATACAATATAATTTCAATCTCAAAAAATTGTGAAAATGTTTTTAATGAAAACAAAACATTATTATTTAGTTTAAGATGAACTAATACAAATACAATTAGATTATCTAAATTATTGTGAATATTTTTCAGACATATGGTCACTTTCTATATTTTTATTTTCAAAACTTGAATTCCCATCTTCACTATTCCAACAACATCCATTATCTTCAGGCTATTTAAATCATTATTAATGAAACATTTTAAGAAATATTTTGATATCTTTTCAGGTATATCTTTTTAAGACTGCAAAACCCATTCAGAATTACTTATATTGTTTGGATTGCAAAACCTTTCTTATTTTTATTGTATTTTTTTTTTAATAATTTAAAATATGATATATGCATTTAATGTAATAGCAACATCTTTTTTATATCAAAAATATTTTTGAGAATGCAAATTAGAAATTTGTCAGATTATTAATAGAAACTATTTTTTAAAAAAAAATAAATAACCCTTTAAAATTAACAAAAATAATATATAATAGTCAACATAAAATGTATTTTTGTCACTCAGTTACATATTGCAGCCAGACACCATTGATTTTCTTCTCAATTTGCTTTCATGTAAAAGTATATTTTTCTACTAAAATTGGAATCATTTTTTTATAACAATTTCTATTTTTTGGAAAAAATTATAAATATATAAAAAATTATAAATCACATGTTTTCACATTAAAATAACAATGAAGATATTGGAACTATCAAAGTCATTGACAGACACTCTCTTGTTTAGAGAACAAGAAACAATAAATCAAAGTTAAGGTAGGGTTTTATCTCATTGTTGTATTTATTTATTAGTAGTAAAAAATGTAAAAGTTATTCAGTACAGTTTTCTTGATAAAAATGGTAAAATTAGAAAAATAACGTTAAAAATGATGGTTTGAAAAATTGGTAAATTTTTTTATAAAATTAATCTAAAAATATTGGCACTTAATATTTTTTCTTTTGTTTAAAAATATTTAAACATACTATTCCACAAGTGTCAGCAATTGTAATGCTGTGTGCATGTATATCATGAAAAAGATCTGCAGAAGTAAGATTTTTTTTTTGTTTTTACTGTAAGATGCACCATTCTTTTGGTCCAAATATTGGTAAAAAGTGCATCTTATATTTACAGTAATAAAGTAATTAAAATTTTGATTGTTTTTATACTGAAATAAATTGTTTTAGTAAATTATTTCTAGTTTATACTTCAGAAAATATAACAATTTCCTTGCTATTAAACCACTAAACATCACATGATCACCATGTCATACTAGCACATAATTGTTGTAAACAAAGGCAAAACTCTCCATACAGTAGTGCCACCTTGTGCTAACAAAAGTAACCAATGGATTCCAGAAGGCTTGGGCATAAAATCCCTATGTAGTGCCTACTCATCCAATATCCCCAGACTAGTTTCTGGCTTGTGGCCATCATCAGTGAGGAGTCTTGGATCTGAGAGCACTGCACCTAGATCTTAAGATCTAATGCAACCCTCCAGCCTTCTGCAATCCATTGATTACTTTTGTTAGCACAAGGTGGCACTACTGTATGGAGAGTTTTGCTTTGTTTAATTTCCTTGGTATAAAATTATAATAAAGTTAAGCAATAGTTTATTGATGAAAATGGTTATACATATATTGAGTGACAAAAACATTGTAACTAGTTATGAACTTAAAAGTTGTCTTATTTTTATATTAATATGTTGAAGTGGATTTTTTTAAAATATGTAATAATTATAAGCAACCGATAAATTAACCACATTGTGTAATATCAGGTGAAATTTTGTAGATCATGAGTTGTTCCATATGAAATGGATCATGGAATTGTCATACAGACCAGATAATTTTATATAACAAATTTTAATCATACATGATTTAACCAAATAAAAGCAATAATTTATTTGCAGAATGGTTATAATATAATTGTTAGTACAATACATTTAAATATTATGTCAAACCAAAACATTATTAGAAATCTGTTTTATGTTGCTTTGTTTAAACAAAACATCTATGATAGTCTTGCGTTGTTAGCCGAGAGGTATCGCAGCTGCCATGCAAGCAAGTAGTTGGTTGCAGACAGGTGTGGGTTCGCATCCCGGCAGATGCTATGACATGAAAAAAAAAAAAAAACATCTATGATATAAAACATACACTATAACCAAAATTTTAAATTTAAAGAATATATAATCATAGTGCTATTAATTTTGATATATCATATGTATAAATAGTTTCATGTACACAATTTAGAGATGGAGTTATGTGGAGGTAATTAATACACACATTTTATGTATAGTTAATTATTTTACAAACAGTCGGATATAATTTCATTGTAATAGTTTTTTCATTACTGTACACATATATACAGTGTACCTATATAAATTTTTGAGATATATTAAAAGTTACAATAGTAATAAATCAAATCTCACTTTATGTAAATGAGAGTGATCCTTTAAAAGTGAATGTATAAGTAAGTGTGCAGAATTCTAGTAAATAAGAATAAAAAAATAATTATTATAAGATAATAACTTGTTTTAAAATTATAATAATAATAATATATTCTAAAGATAAATATTATTAAACATCTTATTAAAAATTAATTGATATTTCAATCATATTTAAATTATAATTATATTTTAAAATTAAGCATAGAAATTATTTAATTTAGTAAGTTTTTAAAATGTTTATTAATCTTAATTATGAACAAAAACATAATTATGCAAAAAATTGTTGGTTAATTTTGAGACATTGACCAATTAAATTGATTTAATTAATTTTCTGATGTGACACTGTCTATTATATATAAGATTAATAGAACATAAACTTGAAAAGGAAATTCATTAAAAGTAAAAGTAAACATTTGTTTCACTATTTTTTTAAAGAATAATTTTTTACTATGTTTTAATTATAAGTAAATTAAAGTGTTGAAATAATAAGCTGAATAGTGATATAAAGTATTTTAAGAGAGATAAAATAGACCTGAGTTTCTTCTCAGTTAATTAAATACTGTCTTTGATGTCAAATTATAATTATAATAACAACTAGTAGAATTGTAAAGTAACAATTAAATTTATTATCATTTGTAAAAACAATGAAAAAAACAGTATAAACTACAATTATCTAGAAAGTGGAGTTATGGCCATGTAAGAGAACATTTAGTTATTTCTACAAGATTAATTAATATCATTATTATCTATTCATAGAAACTTTTATGTAATACAGATCTATACATTTATCAACTTATTAAATTAATTTACAGAACTTTAAAGAAGTAACTGAGTTATACATTATAAGTCTAGTTGAAAAGAATATTTCTTCAATTAAAGTAACTTAAGAAAATTTACTATATAATCCATTAGTTATAAAACATTTACTCTAAGAATGGATAGTTATTTATGTTTTTTTTTATATATGAGATGGAAAACCTATAAATATGAAGTATTTTTTAACCTAGCAAATATAATTAACTTTTAGTAAGAAAAATGCTAAACTGGATAAAAGGCTATCTAATGAATCTTTTGAACTTTTATATTGAGTAATTATTATAGAAATGACATTTATTATATTATAATAGACTTGAATGAATATATCTGTGTATTTCAAAAATAGGAAACTATTAAGTAAATATATATAAAGAGAAGTTGAAGTGAAGTTTACATAGAAACTGATTTACATATGCCAAAATGTAATATGACAATATTAATATTATTTTCATATTTAATATTTTATAAACTATTTAAATATTATTATATTGTTCCAGAATTTTAATGTTCATTATATTTTAAAACATGTCAAGATTTAAGTATTAGATATTATTACAACTAGCTCAAAAACTTTAATCATGTTTTTGCTAGTCATCATTTTTTAAAAATGTTTTCCTTAAAATTATATGTGTTTTGCTAGCAAGAGGAGAAGATAATCAACAACTCATGAAGAAGTTTTGATCACTGTTTTGTTACCATGATGATATTGTACAAGAAGATTGAATAAATTCTCTTTAAAAAGTATTTTTTATTAATTTCTGATTTAGTGCTTTTAGATATAAATATTTAATACTGTCTGGTAAGATTATCAATGATTTAAATCATTTTATATTTAATTAATGTTTAGGATTCAGCTGATTTATTAATATTTTATTACATGTTTTAAAGTAAAAGAATGAAACATATATTTATAGATCTAATATGGTATGCATGTGTTACGAAATAAAAATGTTTGTGTGGGTAATGTGGTAATTTATACTAACATTTTTAGTAAGTATGAAGATTAAAATGTGATTGTGGTAAAACTGTCTTAAATGAATATATTAATTTATTATAGCAGTGTATATTTAATGATCACATTAAATGATGATGATGAATTAAGAAATGGTATTCTATTTAAATAAACGATATATACCATAAGAGTATAATGTGATATATGAGAATGTGAACTGGAATCATTGTTAAAGCTAAAAAAGTGATTTATGATCTTCAACTTTGTAATGGAAAAAGTATAATGTTGACATTTGTGGTCATAGAGTTGTTTTGTAATGTGATTTACAATGTTTATTAATGAATATATGATGGGAAGATAAGATAACACTATTGGAAAAGAGGAAGTTAATAATTGATGCTGAAAATATATAGTGTGAAAAGGATAGGTTAAAATTTCAGGTTAGAATAAAGCATCCTCAAGAACTGATAAGAGATTTTAGTGGGTTTAATCAGGTAGATAGCCATATTATTATTATTATTATTATTATTATTATTATTATTATTATTATTATTATTATTATTATTATTATTATTATTATTATTATTATTATTATTATTATTATTATTATTATTATTATTATTATTATTATTATTATTATTATTATTATTATTATTATTATTATTATTATTATTATTATTATTATTATTATTATTATTATTATTATTATTATTATTATTATTATTATTATTATTATTATTATTATTATTATTATTATTATTATTATTATTATTATTATTATTATTATTATTATTATTATTATTATTATTATTATTATTATTATTATTATTATTATTATTATTATTATTATTATTATTATTATTATTATTATTATTATTATTATTATTATTATTATTATTATTATTATTATTATTATTATTATTATTATTATTATTATTATTATTATTATACAGAGGTGAGATGATTTTTTGAGGAAACATGAATGTAAGAGCTTGATAAATGTGCCAGGATATATTGGGGTAGAATCATTAAGGTAAAGTGACTACCATCCAAATTATAGCATCATAAAAAGAGGATACCACTATTTCTATATTTTGATACAATAATTTAATAAGATCAGTTTATGTGCAAACTTTTATTTATGCTATTAGAATGTGTATTAGGCAGTGTTGGCTGGACAGTTATTTATTTTGAATTTATAGCTTGTTTTCCTAAATATCATTATAATAGTATCAGTAATACTATGACCATACATAAAACAAAGATTCTTGAATTCAATCAAAAATAAGAATAACTTATTGTTTGAAAATAGTAAATGAAATGAAAGTTAGTATGCAAATGTTTGTAAGACGAGTGCTAACTCCATAAAGTAAATGATAATTTTCGTAGAGAAAATCCTTGATTCAATTATCTATTGGATGTATTATTTTAAGACTTCCACAAAATAAACAATTTGTTTTTATACTATTTTTAAATTTGAGACATATTAAAGTATTAGAAGTTTTTTCAAAATAAATATTTAAAATTTGTTAGAGATGGTATGGAAATTACTCATCATTATGAACTCATGGGAGGTAAAATTAATTGACAATATCAGTGAAAGCATACAAAATGATAATAAGAAAGTTGTCATTTGATGGACTAAATGATGTAGTTATAATGTTAATGCCTGAATGAAACAATGATTTTTTTTGTACTTATTGTAAATGCAAGGAATTTTCTTGTAAATTTTATAATTAAATATTATCTTCAATATATTCTCTTCCTCTTTCCTTCTTTATTTTTGCTTTTTTATATAACATATAATAATAACATTCCACTCTTCTTGCATATAAGAATAAAACTATTTTTTAAAAAAAATAAGTAAATGAAAAAAACAGAAATATAATATGGCTAAAAGGGACTTAAGGAATGGAATAAGATAATAAAAAAATAAGATAATAAGTGAAATGTAAAATAAGGTTAAATATGTGAATATAGTCATATAAAAAAGGTTTCATAAATATTACATTGAGTTTATAAAATTATGGCAGGGGTAAAAGGTGAATAAATATAAATATGATAATAATTAAGAATAAAAATAATAAGAAATATAAAGGGTAAAATAGAATTTAAAAATTATACAACAGTAAGTTTAGTGAATAATGTGATGTTAATAATTAAGCTGGTTAAATTGTAACATTATAAAAGATGTATGTAAGAAATATGTTTGTACTGATATAATGTTTAAATTTTGTAGATCTGACAAAGACTGTTAGGAACAGTCAAAACTGTTAAATTAGTAAATACATGTTGTTTTAAAGTGTAAGAAGAGTGGAATGTTGTTATTATATGTTAGTTAAATATTAATTTTATGAATATATAATTGTTGTTATGAATTGTTGTTATTCTTAAAATAAACATATATTTTATTACATTCAAAGATCAGCCTTTCAAGCTAATTGTGCATGCATCTTTTGAGAGTGTTAAATAATAAATGAATACTTCTCTCTACAATACAAGATATAGTATTTATGCAGGAATAAAAGGAATCTCTTATTACTATAACTCAAATTCTTTTATATGAGCAAATCTGAAGTACTGTAGAATAAAGCTTGAGAATAGAATTCTCACTTTAAATAACTATTCACGATGTCGGTGAAATTGTCTAGAATTTACTAAACATCACTCTAACTGAAACTTAATTATAAGTAAATAAGCATTTATTTTTATATGATGCTATGTGTACAATTGTATTACATTCAAAGATCAGCCTTTCAAGCTAATTGTGCATGCGTCTTTTGAGAGTGTTAAATAATAAATGAATACTTCCTTTTATTCCTGCATAAATACTATATCTTGTATTGTAGAGAGAAGTATTCATTTATTATTTAACACTCTCAAAAGACGCCTGCACAATTAGCTTGAAAGGCTGATCTTTGAATGTAATACAATTGTACACATAGCGTCATATAAAATAAATGCTTATTTATTTTTAATTAAGTTTCAGTTAGAGTGATGTTTAGTAAATTCTAGACAATTTCACCAACGTCATTCATTCAAACATCGTGAATAGTAATTTAAAGTGAGAATTCTACTCTCACTCTTTACTCAACAGCACTTCAGATTTGCTCATATAAAAGAATTTGAGTCATAGGAAAAGGAGATTCCTTTTATTCCTGCATAAATACTATATCTTGTATTGTAAAGAGAAGTATTCATTTATTATTTAACACTCTCAAAAGACGCATGCACAATTAGCTTGAAAGGCTGATCTTTGGATGCAATACAATTGTACGCATAGTGTCATATAAAAATAAATGCTTATATATTTTATTGTAAAACTTGACCACTATCTTTATTTCCGCCTATAATTATTTCTATCACAAACATATTATTAAAGCATATAATAAAAATGAAGCTACTACATAAAAAATATTTATTGAATATTTTATTTACAGAAGTATTTCAAACAATTAGAAGTTGATAAAATAATTATTTATTGTTTTGGAATTATAACTTTATTAAAGGCATATTTCATAGATCTTTATTTTTTAAAATATGTAAACTTTTGAAAGATCATTAGAAAATTGAAATTTTAAGTAATCATAGTTGTAGAGCATTAAAAAATAGTGATATAATTTTTAATAGTCGCATTTCTATTTCAAAATCCAGATTAAAATTTATTGTACGATATAAATTCAAATATTATATTATTCCAAAATACAAGTTACTAATAAAGTTTATTATAATGTTTGTTATTGAAAAATAAAATTAGATGGGTAAATTCTAACTAACTTGTAGATTTAATTAAGTTGGATAATATTAGGAGATAATTAAATTATGAAGCTTTTTATTATTACTAAATGATTATTTTATTTTATGATAGTTATTTGTATAAGTAAGATAGTATATATTTGTAAATTTAATAAGTTATTAATTTGAAGTAAGAGAGTAGATTATTATTTGTCTCAATGTATTATTATTGTGAAGGTTAGGTGAAGTATCAAATAGGGAGTTTAGTTTACATTTGGTAAGGGCACAGATAGTTATTTTTTTTAGATAATTGGATCCCAACAAAATCCTTCTTGTTATTAAATTATCTAGATATCAATAATTGTTATTATATTTTAAAAAGGGATAAGCATGATCCATGAGGTATCAATAGGATAACATTAATTATTTTAATTAATTTAATTGCTGTCTTTAATATTAGTATTTTTATAGCAGTTTCTGGATTAGGGGGGGGGGATCTTGCTGGAGTATTTTTTTAAAAACATTTATAATTAAATAAGAGTAACATGTTAAAAAAAAAGAAAACAGTTATGATGAACTGTCAAAAGAGTAAATATTCTAAAAGAAAACAGAAAATATTTACTTACCATAAAAATTATCCATTTATATATATATACATCCTATGTGTGCAATTTATATATTATTAAAATGAATTGAAGTTTTTTTTGACAATTCAAGCATGTTACTTTTTAAATTATTATATAGCATATCTGAAGGCATATATATTGTAGCCTTTTGGTTTATTACCATCTATAAACCAAATATAATAAAATGAAGTAATTGTGGAATTTTTTTTTTTTTTTGCTATAAGAAAAGTTAAGTTTTATTTGAAAAAGTAATGGCTATATAGCTCAAAAGCAACATATATAGAGACAGTTTGTGTTTGTATGGAATGTCTATTACTAAAGAGTTGATGAGAATTAAGATGAAATTGATTGTCAGTAGCTTTGGTTAACAGTTTCTTCCTAGAGAATACGTTTAGAGTTATAGGAGGTTATGGTGAATATTTATGTTTATGAATATCAGAAATTATAATTGATTTTATGCTTGTAATTATAAGAAATTATGATGGATATTTTAAATTCATATGGTCTGAATAATCAGTTTTCTATAACATGTTCTGTACAGGTAGGTATGTGTGATATAGATATATGGGTTTGATTTTTTTTCTTTCCTTTATAGAAACTGACATAATTTTTTTTTAATTATTAAAAATGTAAATCTAAATAAGAAATTATTTAGATTAAATGAATGTAGCCTTTGTTTGACCAAAAAAGTGTTAGCAAGCTTATGTTTTCAATTATATCTTCTTTAACTAATTTTCCATAAATTAATCGACAATGTGTTAATTAAAGAGATCTGGTTGCAGATCAGACAAAGTTGTTAAAGAAGTAACACTTTAGAAAGAGTTATTGTTCATTCTGAGTGGGGATTTTTTAATTAGACTTGAAGAGGAACCACTGGGGGAGGGAGGTTTAACATGTGTTTTCTTTTTTCCTTCACTCTATAAAAAGTGACTGGAGAAAGTGAAAAGAACTTTTTGCTAATTGAAAACAACGGGCTAACTAAGAATTAATCTCCAAGTTTTTTTTTTTAATTTTCTTTCTCAGAATTTAATAATGCATTTAAGTTTTATAGTAGACTAAAATATGAATTTCTAATTCATCCATAAATGGTGCATATCTCTTTTTCTCAAATTAATTATGAAGAAGTCAACTTTTGATAAGATATTTTCTGCTGAATATCACAATTTATCCAATCTGCTTATAAAATTTCCTGCAAGGAGAGAATTGTCAAATTTCTTTTATCAAATTAAAAGACCAATTCAGATTATAATAATTATTTGGCTGTTTAAAATTCGTTTAAAGAACTGTAGCAATCTTCTGTATAATGTTTTAAAAAGTTAATTCATGTTAGTAATCAGAAACTGCTTGTTGTCTATAAGTTGAACCTTTAAATGGAAAAGAAGAAGAAAGGAAAACAAAGTGAATTCAAATCCAGGAAGAACTCATCAAATGGAAGGTAACCAATAGAACTCTTTTAAAAATTTATTAATTCTCCTGTAGCTACACTTTTGATTTAAAATAACTATCTACATTTTTTATCTATCTTGATTTAAATGACTGTCTGTGTATCTTATACACATTTAATTAAAATAACTGTCTGATGTGCAAGTATATAGCTATCTCAAGTAAAATGAACTGAATGTATTAATTGATTGATGGACAGTGGAAGGAAAAGACATTTAAAGAGACTATCTGTAATGTTGATATTTATTCTTTATTTTATTTCGTTTATATAATATGTCTTTTTTTTAATTATATTTCATTTTGTTTATATGCTATGTCACACTCTAATCACTAGATTATTTAATTTAATATTTTGTTTATGTTTAAAATGTTTGAAGGAAAGAAAAGAAAATGATTTTGATGCCATTTAAGTATAGATGCTCACGTAAATTTAAATTTAAAAGTAAAGAGAGAAATGATATAAATATTTTATTATTCTTAACAAACTTTTAATTTGTGCTTAATAGTAAATATGAAGAGTGGGGGGTGGTCGTAAAACCCATAATTATGCTAAAGTATTGTTGATCTGTTATTAATATAAATGTTGGGTATGTTGTTGGTTTTGATTGTTTGAAATTGAAATAATTCATATATGTTTTGATTCGGGATTTGGTTAGTCTTTGTCATTTATCTTAATCGATATATATGTGGGCATATATAAAGCCATAAATGCTTGTCATTACTAACATAAAGTTATTCTACCACCCAATAGATGGGGAATGGCTGTCTCATGATATATTTACCATGACAGGGGAGATGACTAAGTATCACTCCATTTATATATTTGTTAGGATATGGAATTATTGATAAAGTTACTGTTTAAGTGTAGAAATGTTTTGCATGCCAATATAGAGAATAGGTATCTAAGAGAAGCTCTTTACATGATTCTGGATCTTAAGAAAAGATTTCTCTCTCTGGCTCAAGCAAATAGTTTAAGTTTGCAGTTGATATTGTTGTTGTTGTTTTTTAATTTCCCTTACCAAGATGTGCGTATTATAAATACTGCATGGTAATGTGGGATATGAAGAGAGTTTTCTTATGTGGGACAGAATACCTGAAAGGATAAGGATTCAGTCAGATGTATATGTATGATGAAGAATGACAAAGATTTTGATTAATAAATTAACCGATCTGTGTTGATTTTTTGAATGATGGTTGAGGTTGTCAAGCTGAACGGACATACTGACCTATTAAGATATACTGTCAAAATGTAAAGATCTGACAAGCATGAAAGTAAAAGTGTGGGTTTTGAATTTAAACCCGTTTGCAAAAGTAGTAGGGTAATTTTATGACATATAATCCTTTTTCATTGGAAATGTGAAAATTATTGCTTGATAAAATGGTTTAGAAATATAAGATTATTTCACATTGTTAGTTAAAATAATTGAAGCGAATATATTATTTTGGAATAGTCCAATGGACAATGTTTACAATAAAAAGGGGGGGAAGTAGAAATTTGTATGTTTTCTTCTCTTTCAAGATAAGTTTTCTTAAAGCTAAAATATCCGGAATTCTGTTTCCAGCGTTTGTATTTATTATTATTTATTTATTTAATAAATGAATGGGTCAAAACAAGAAGTGAGTCATCCAAGAAATTAGTTAACTCAAACATGTATTTGAATAATAGTCCTGAATAGATCAGAAGCATATATTTGTGTAACAATATTATAATTTAGTGTGTTTTTATTTTAATCTTTATCATTATTATTTCATGTAATAAAGTTTTATTATTGTTATAAGATTATATTGTGTTTTGATGTTTCAAATATCTCCAGAATATATGTATCCAGCACCAATATTTAAAGTAATATTAGTTCATATTTAAATTTAATTATTCATTTTCTATTTATAATTTATTTCCAAGATCGATTTGCAGTAGTCATTATTATATTGTTTCCATATTCGATTCACATAATTAAGTTTATATTGATAATCTGTTTCCATGATTGATTTACAGTATTAATTTGGTCTTGAATATTTCTATATTCGATTAATATAATTCATTTTATATAGGTCATTTTATAGACTTCATTTTCACATAATTTATTGTTATCATTAATTTGCCTAATCTAATTTATGATTATTTCCGTAATTTACTTTCATAAGTAAATTTTGATTGATTTATCTGATTGATGTCCATGGTTTACTTCGATAGTTTACTTTAGCAAAATAAAATTATTAAGGTTATTAATTAAAATAGATTAGAAATAATAGAATAAAAATGACAGGGAATAGTTGAGTTAAGTTTAACAAATTTAATCTTTTGATTCATTGTAATGTTGTGAATATTGGGAGCAGACATAAAATCCCTTTCCTGCTCTTGGTGTTTAGAGTGATTCCCACTATTAAACTCGTATTAAAATTTATTTTGCATATATGAAATCATATCCATTACAGTGTAATTGTTTATATGGGCACCTCTTGACAGATCTAGACCTTGAGAAAGAGCAGTTCAATTATTAATCTAAGAGCTAGTTTGGAATTCAAGTAGCATATTATAATAAAATAATTATACTATTATAACAATAGGGATCATGAATTGATAGTTTATTGAAAGATATATGTGTATTTGAGAAATAAGATTAGAATTCTCAGATTAGAGAACATAACATAGACATTCCGTGTTATATAATTTTAGCTATTAAAAGTGATGGATGCTGAGAACGAAAAATAAAATAATGGGATTAAATGGGAAGGATTTATTTGTAATAATTTTATTTGATGTTAAATTAAATGATAATTTTATATTATGAACATAGATTATGAGTTCTCTGCATTGATCACTGATTTATTTCCAGTCAGATATAAATGAGAACTGTATACAGTATTTTCTGTAGTTACTTCTCGAGATCAAATAATTATAATAAAGTTGTGGAAGAAAGTTGTCTCATTAGTATGAATTTTATAATAAATTTATCATGAAATATTTGCATGACTAATGCCGAGTTTGAAATTAAGACCATATAGATTGAATGGTTTTATCGATATTATTGTTATTATTATTTTTTTGAGAGACAATTTAATTGCTTTCTCCGGTATCTTCTATAGTCCTAAATTGACTAATGATGATGATCTCTAGTGGGCATTACAATTTATGGCTGCAATTTGGTGCCCCTGGTATATTTGATCCTAAAGTATAAAATTCAATTGACTAGCTACTTGAAATAAATGAGAGTTTATTGAGATTAACTAAGTGAAAGAGTGCGCGGAGAAAGTTGAGGTGACAATATATATATATATATATATATATATATATATATATATATATATATATATATATATATATATAATATATATAAAATCTAATGGTTTACAAACAATTACAAACAATCCTTAAATCTGCAGAAGTACTTTTGGTTAATTTCTTAAACCTGACTCAACTGCCATTAAATTAAAAAAACAAAAGCGGAAGCAAACGTCATTAATTCAAATTCCACGAATCTTGTATTTTAATGTTAGCAGCTTGTTGATTTATTAAACACGTTTTATTCCTGTTTATAAAAATTGTCTCTTTAATTTTTCTTTTACTATGGTTTCTCTCTTCATGAAGAATTTTCACATTTTCAAAATCAAATTTAAATTTATATTTACATGTTTTCTCATGATCAAAGAAAACTGAAGGAGATATTAAATCACCATTTTTTTTTACTTTTTGCTTGCTTATATAACAATTCATGCTCCTTCAATCTCTTCTCAATATTACATCTAGATTCACCTATGTATGATAGCATACAATCACAAAAATTTAATATATGACATTACTTTTCTGCTTGACAGGTATGACATCTTTAGAATTACTGACTAATTTATTAATATTGTTTGGAAGGTAGAATGAAACATTAAACACATTCGTATATAAATCCTTAAAAAAATTCACTTGTGGATTTGAAATATATGGAATAGATATACATTGTTTACTATTAATCTTCTTTTCTTTTAAATTATAATAACTTTTTTTTAAATTGACATAAAGTAATGTTTATTTGTTCCATTTTAAACCATCATCAAGCAATACCTTGGCAAATATTTCAATATTTTTTTAGTTTAGCACTTTGGTAATGACATAATTTTCATTCTGAAACAAAAAAAGATTTAAAACTTGTTATCTTATGCATCATTGGTACTTTTGATTTACAATTTATATATCCTCTTTTTTTCAGTGACTTAATTAATAGTTTATAATTTAATATACTGTTATCTCTTGTGATCATTAAATCTAAATAGTTAATAATAACTAATTAATAGTTAACAGCACAATAATATTAAGTATTTAGATTTAATGATCACAAGAGATAACATTATATTAAATTATAAACTAATAATTAAGCCACTGTAAAAAAAGAGGATATATAAATTGTAAATCAAAAGTACCAATGATGCATAAGATGGCAAGTTTTAAATCTTTTTTGTTTTGGAATGAAAAATTATGTCATTACCAAAGTGATAAACTGAAAAATATTGAAATATTTGCCAAGGAATTGCTTGATGTTTGTTATAAAATGGAACAGATAAACATTACTTTATATCAATTTAAAAAAAGTTATTATAATTTAAAAGAAATGAAGATTAATAGTAAAAAATGGATATCTATTCCATTTATTTCAAATCCACAAGTGAAATTTTTTTAAGAATTTATATAAGAATGTGTTTAATGTTTCATTCTATGTTCCAAACAATATTAATAAATTAGTCAATAAGTCTAAGGATGTCATATCTGTCAAGCAGAAAAGTAATGTCATATATCAAATTTTTTGTGATTGTATGCTATCATATATAGGTGAATCTAGATGTAATATTGAGAAGAGATTGAAGGAGCATGAATTGTTATATAAACATGTAAAAAGTAAAAATAATGGTGATTTAATATCTCCTTTAGTTTTCTTTGATCACAAAAAAACATATAAATATAAATTTAAATTTGATTTTGAAAATGTGAAAATTCTTCATGAAGAAAGAAACCATAGTAAAAGAAAAAATAAATAGGCAATTTTTATAAACAGGAATAAAATGCATTTAATAAATCAACAAGCTGTTAACATTAAAATATGAGATTCATGGAATTTGAATGGATATGTTTGCTTCCGCTTTTGTTTTTTTGAATTTAATGGAAGTTAAGGCAGGTTTAAGAAATTAACCGAACATACTTCTGCAGATTTAAGAATTGTTTGTAATTGTTTGTAAACCATTAAATTTATTATTTCAATTATAATTACAATTTTGTTTTAATTAACGGACATTTTATTTATTTTACACATACACACTCACACACACACACATATATATATTGTAACCTTATATTTTAGTATAAAATATAAAGTTTGATAGAACTGATTTAAAAATTTCTATTTTTTTCTAAGTGGCTTGACTGTTTTGGCTTGCATTTTGTATCTACTTAATACTTGCTTTTAAAGTAACTTAATGATGAGAATATGTAATATTTTGCATTGCTTATTGCCTATATTTTTATTTATTAAAATTTCTCTTTTCCATCCACTGATTTAGATCAGATGTGGTTAACCTGTAAGAAATCAACAGCATATATCAAGTTTAGTAAATTGTGATTAAAAATAATAATAATTTTTATTTATTTAAAAATAATTTTAGAAATTATCTTCAATTTAAATCAAAAGCCATTTATTTAAATAATTTTTAATTATTAGATAAGATATGATAAAAACGTTTTGAATTTTCAGTGTGACAGAGTGTTCATATATATATATATATTAAAAAAAATGGAGTAAAAATAACATGAAAGTAAAACATATAGCAAACATTTTTTGAAAAAAAACAAAACAAAACAAAACAAATGAAAACAATTTTTTTCTTATGAATCAAAGTACAAGATTTGTGATATTTTAACAACAACATGACTGGCTAAATTTAAATAGTCTGTTCAAATTTTGCCAAGCAATAATCAAGTCGCTAATAATCTTCTCAAATATCTACAATTAAAATATATCAGAACGATTAACCTTGAAAGTGTAAGTAATAGCTCAAAAGTCAGTGTATTTCGAATACTCTAGTACTTACAAACTGTTAACATTAAATAAATATTCTAATTCCATTATTTATTTGGATAACTATATTATATTTGCATTATAAAGCATTATACACATTTAAATTATAAAATCTTACAGTCATAATTTTAAAATGTAATATTATATTATGCATATGCAGAGTGAAATGCTATTTTAATATCTTTGTATATCAGTAGCTAAATAATAGGAATTGATTATCTTTTTGAACTTATATTATCAATAATGTACCTACTATTTGATAACAGCTGTTGAACAGCTAACTAAAAGAAAATTATTTTCTGACTTTCTTAGCCAATGTTGGATTATTAGATTATTACTTGTTCCGATTATTATTCCTAGATTTTGATGTTGAATAGACAAATTAAGATAATATAAATATTATAAAGTTGGAACAATGCTTGACATAGGATGTAGAATTTAGTAACTTATAAGGAATATTCTCATTAAAACTCAACATGTTTTGCTTTTAAAAATTATATCTTCTATTCATGGAGCCCATATAAGATTCCATTAATTTAGGAGTGTTCATAATAATTGGAAACAAAAGGAATAGTCACACATCTGAAGTCTTGTGTTGTAGTTATAAAATTGTTATTTAATATAATGTACATTAATTGTTAAATATTTGCTATATTTATTGTATGGGTGAATATTTACTATACCCAAAATGTTGTGTACTTTAATATAATGTTTATTTTTAATAAAAATGTTATCTATTTTGATTTTATTTTCATATGAACTTATGTGTGAAGTTTATGATATGTACTTTTACTATGCTTAATTTAAATTCAAGGAATTGGAGAGAATAATTAATTGAGAGAACAGTGCTTCTGAGAAGTTAGGAATTATTAGTGACTTTATAATATGTGTCAACATTACATGAATTCTTTCTATGAGTCTTTCCAGAGTTCTGTGGCTATACTTATATCTTTTTTATTACATTACTCTCATGATAATATTTAAGCAGCATCAGTCATTATCTCAGTGGTTCATTATTATGAAACACTTCTTCATTATGTCTGAACTCATATCTGCTAAACTGCTGGCGTATTCTGAGTTAATATAATACTTAAGGATAATTTTACATTTGATTTAAAGTAAATATTAATAATGCTTTGTAATTGTTAAATGGCATTAGACTGTGCAGGTGGTTAATTCGCAGAATAATTATTTACCATTTTCTGTATTTTGCACTCATTCCTGCACTGGTGATTAATTCACTGAACACGTGTAATTATAATTGTTGATTGATGGTGATCTATAAATCATAGGGCATTCAGTGTTGTTTAATTCCTATGTGTAGATGTATGCATCCACAGAAACACCATCTTACATCATAAATGTAGATTTTGACAATATGTACTATGATGTTAAAATTATCTTCTTTAATCTATAGGTATAACCTGTATGGTCTGTCATAAAGTATAGCAGGGCATCCTATCTAAATTATCCCTATAGTGTTTACATGTTTGTTTACATAATGTTTTGGCTGAATTGAGCTTTGAATCTTCACTTTGCTTCAGTATTTCATTATGGCTATCTCCCGCAGATATGTCATTATTTATTGATTATTATTAAAAGTTTACAGTATATGTTTATTGGTTCTGGAACTGTCACATTGGATATTTTATGAGTTGATGTTGAACTCCATTCTCTTTTCTCAGGGCTGAAATTAAATCAATTTATAGTAAAATCATGGGATTGTGTTTGTTATAAAACTGTGTATATTATCCACTTATTAAATTGGATAGATAAAATGGTATTGTATTTATTCTGTTTATTTTATTTGTTTATTTATTTATTATATTGAAACATTATATAATCAACTGTTTGTTAATGATAAAATTGTAAATTAATGTTAACTCATAATTTAACCTACTATGCCATTGCTATTTGTTATTCATAAAACCAGAAAATCCTACATATTGAGTAGAGTATACATTAGAGCACTAATTACCGCTAATAGGGCATATAAGTCTTACTAATATTCTGGGTAATATTTGAATACTTTTGCTCTCAGGTAGTTTATGATGTATGAGGTACAATAAAATCCCATTTACATCTTTTATTTCTTTAGCTTTGCTTTGTTAATTCTGTAATATAATATAAAATTGATTATTTCTATAAAGTCATAGATAAATTTACTAGATAATATTATGATAGAATGTATTCTCTTAATGTTATAACTTGCAATTCATCAAATATAAGAAGAGTTTCACTGCTATTTATTTAATTATAAATCTAAATTAATGATGAGTGAACCAAGTTTTCTATGCTTACTTATTATTGTGAAGCTCATACCTACATTAGCATTCTTCCCACAATCCTAAGTATATCTGAGTTTAATAAATCATATTATAGGATAATTATAATTATTGCTTTGCTGTTAATGACTTGTATCTACCATGTAATAGCTAATATAATGCTGAGGAATCATACATGTCATTCTGAAAGAATAATTATTAATAGTTTCACAAATTATGGAATCTTGTTTATCATCGGCCATAAAGTCTCATGCAAACCAAAATTGCAAATTAAGGTTTTGAAGGATAATAAAAATTATATAATTATAATTTGTCGTAGGTAATCTAACAAACTTTCACAAACTGCTACAATGGGTTTTCATGATGTACCTTGGCCATGACCAGATTAGATCATAAAAATTACATGCTTTACTATTAATATTGTCTGTTGTGATCTGATCAGACTTTTTGGGTACTATATATATATATACATTTTATATTTTTTGACATTGATTTAATTGTATATTGAAAAAATATTATATGATTTATTAGGTTTATTTTTTTTTATAAATGCCAGTGAGTGCACATACACATATATTAAAAATCAGTCATTATTTATGTATCTTTAAAATGTGATAATTTTTTATCACTAAATGACAATTCCTATATGTTACAGCATGTCTAGATAAGTGTCATGTAGACCCATATATGTTAAATCATACATTATAATTATAAAAAAAATAATTTAATTTATAGATTTATGACACTGCAAATATGTTCATAAATTATTATGCCATATGTCTGTGTGATGATATATTGGTATTTCATGCAATCCTATTGTAATATATTGTAAATTACAATGAAATAGATGTAAATGATATTTAATTTGCGAAGCACAGGTAGATGAAATTGAAATTAAATTGAGATACTGGAAAATCTCATTGCACTCATTATAACACTTATCTGACAGCCAATCAGATGTTATGATAGCTGTCCAATAACAACCAAACCATAAACACATGACAAAAAATTTACGAGAAAGAGCGGCCATCCTTCTCTCTATTTTTTTTTTCTATATATCTAAGCCAGTCATAAGTTAATTGTGAAAATATTTAAAGCTTCATGCTTTCAAATCTAAATACTTACGACTGGCTTAGATATATAAAAAGAAAAATGGAAAGAATGGTGGCTGCCCTTTTTTTGTAAATTCTTTGGCACATGTTTAGGGTTTGGTTGTCATTAGGACATATCTCATAACATCTGGTTGGCTGTCAGATAAGCATTATAACGAGCACAGTGAGGTGTTCCAGTATTTCAATTTAATGAAATAGATTATTTATTTTTGCTTAATTTAAATGTGTAGCCATAATTAGCAGACCTTAACTTAATTTAGTTGTTACTAATACATTTATATTTTATTGTTTAAAATTATTCCAGTGAATTTATTTAATTCTAAAATATTATAACTATTATATGTTGTTTTATATTTCTTACTTACAATAAAAGTTATAGAGTTTTTATTCCTGAGATAAATTTGGGTATAACTGTATGTTATATAAAAATGTTTAATATTTAGTGAATCAACATCCAGTTTTTGATGATCCTGGATGGGCACAAACAGAATATCCTTTAAACTACATGCACTACATTTTATTAAGTTTAGTATTTATTAGAAATTAAGTTTATAGTTGGACAGTACATCAAAGGTATTAAGTTGTCAGATCATTGATGATGATTATCATGTTTTAGTCACCCAGCATAACTATTTTAAGTGTTGTATTTTTACAAACTAGCACTTAAGTTTGTGCAATCAAATCATGGTTTAAATAATCTGCCACAAACTGATAAGGGATAAATAATTAGCCTTGTCTGTAGTAGATCCATTTCAAATCCAGTCACAAGATGAACTGTTGATTTATTTTTATTGTTGATCATTCTTCATGATAAATGATTGTTACTTTTGTATAATGATGGTGAAATTATGATTAACTTACTTATAGTTTTATGGTGATCCTCATTCTCATTATATTTTTCCTTACATTCAGTTTATTATTTTTAAATTTAAATTTTATATTTTACCGTTCATTTGGGTTTGATGATGATTTTCCATCACTCCAGGTTTACCCCTGTATTTGTTCCATTGCAATACTTAAACCGAGAGGTCAACAATTAATTAATGTTTTTGGTAGAAGTCTACTTTATAAAAAAGTATCTTTTTACAAAAAAAAAACCCAACTAATTATTATTACTTACATATATGCAGTTATGTAATAGGTGTGGATTCTTATTGAGCTAGACTTCTTTTATATGTTATTGTGAAGCTATGTAGTCCTGATTGATATATAGATAAAATATACAAGTTTTAAGTTATTGTTCATCTTACTATTTATTTCACCAAGACAATTTAAAATGTCACTTCAAGCTTCTATGACTGTAAGAAATCTTCTTTCTCTGGCCAACAGTTTTATTGAATGCATGTTTGCATAAATATTTACTCTTTTTAAATACAATAACCAGACAGTTTTGCTTTTGCTCTTAACCTGTGAAAGATTACCGATGCTAAGTAAAGGGCTTTCTTTTTAAATAATTATAAATCGATAGTTCCACACATTAAACATTTCTATATATAGATTGAACCTTTATCATTACCTTAAACAATATAAACACTATAGCAGAAAATAAAGAAAAAAATAGCTAAAACAAGTCAAGCATACGTTCGATGTGCTACCAACGTCGAGTATTGGAGGCCTAGCGGTTAGCGGAGCTGCCTTCCAAGCAGCCGGCCCGGGTTCGCTTTCCGGTCACCGCTTTGACATTAAAAAAAACAAAAAAACGTGCTAGCAACATATACATGTTTCTAAAAACAACAAATAAGAAACGGCAATATTTTGCCATTAAAAATTTAAAAATAAATATTTTCTGCTTGCTTGAACTCTATTAGTTCTCCAATTCATCACATGTTCATTTTGTACAATTAATATTGAATCTTTTGCATTATGTTAATGTTTTCTTCACAAATCACTTCAACAACAAAAATATGCAGTTATATTTGTTCAATTACTTTAACATTCTTATACTAAATATTTTCTGCCGGTTTGGCCCTTAAATTCATTTGTTTTATTATAATAAAAATACAAATGATCCAATTAATTTTTCTGAAGGTTTGTGATGATGGTTCTTAGTCATATTTATACACTGGTCTATTTCAATAATCTAATATGAGTATTGAATGTCTTTAGAAAAAGTAACGTTATTTAAATATTATGAATATATCTCCCTCTTTTTCAGGTATTCCTAGCCTGACCAATGACAATAGTAGCTTGGGAATCGAATCTGAACCCTTAGATTATTGAGTATTGAATTTTAAGATAATGCTCACTTCGCCTCATATATTTCATTGCAACATTCCAATTTATCTATTTTATCATTTGCATTATTAACATATTCAAATTTACAGGTGGCCAAAGCCACTGTTGAACCTATGTTCACGTATTCCAATTTTATATTCAATATATATATAGTATATTACTTCTTTTTTTTTTTTTTATCATTTCTAACTTTTCTATTCAAGAACATAATAAATCTTTTAAAACACTCAACATATATGTATCAGTTGAATTTTTGAATATAAATGTCTAGTACAACTATATAAATTGACAAAGACAATTAGTAATGCATATTTGTCTACCCAAGTTATATAATTATTTGAAAACAAATTATGACATAACACTATAATATTTATTTTGCTAGAAAATAAACTCACACACCCCTCTCGTCTTTTTTTTTTTTTGGGGGGGGATTAAAAATAAAAAAGCAAGTGAATTTAATTTTTACAAAAAAAATAGTTGTTAGAACTATAAACAGTAATTTGTCATGAGTAAAATAATTTAAAATAAATAATAAAAAATCATATCTCAAAATTTACATATCAAAATGTACAATTAGTGAATAAATTAAATTTAATATTTTTTGAAATGTTTATTTTTTCCCCTTTCAACCACAGTCTAGCACAATATCAGATAAATTCACTCAAATACATATGTATATAACCAATTTAAGCATAATTAGTGATATGGAGTTATATAATTTGGGGATTCTCATTCACAATTTATCGCAATTAAACATAAAATCTTATGAAAGGGCGAAGTATCCAAATAGCTATTTCCCTAAACCACAAAGTAAAATATGCATATGATAAAACATTATAAACGTTTATTTTAATAAAGTTATTGCAATCTTTTTAGAAGGTGGCTGAAAGTTATACTGCTAATTGTGCACACCAGAGTATGCTTTTGTTTATCTTATATGGGCATAATTGCTGAGATATTCTTGACTTAGTTTAAGGAGAAGCCAAAATACATCACATCACATCACATATAATCGCGGAAATTAGACTGATACTGTGCACAATAACTACATTTTTCATTACAATATCTCACTTCAGTGTTATATGGCACATATTTCTAAAAATAAAACAATGCATAAAAGAAAAAAAAGTAAAGGAAATGTAATTAGCAACTGTATATAATAATTATAAGAATATAATAATTAATATAAATAAAATTAAAACAAACAACCAGTTATATTTACAATTATTTAATTATCAACCTGGCTTTGAACTCTTATTGAGACCTTTTGAAGATATAAAGTTTTATACATCACATGACCTATCAAATGCATTTACTCCACCTATTCGACATTATTCTATCTTCCACAATATAATTAACATTATACATATAAACATAGAAATAAATTGATAGATCACATGATGTATAAAACTTTATATCTGAAAAAGGTCTCAATAAAAGATGAAAGCCAGGTTGCTAATTAAATAATTGTAAATGTAATTCGTTTTGTTTGTTTCAATTTTATTTAGATCGATTATTATATTAAGTATATATCTATAACAATATTCATTCTATTCTTAATTCTTTGTTCACAGCTTTTACGTCATAACCTTGATGAAGATGATTTACTCCTTTTGTTTACTGTAATAACATTATAAACAAATATTTTTTATGTTGAATGTTTGACCATATATATATAATTATAAGAATACACTTTAGAAGTACCAGTAGAAAAGAAAAGGAATAAAGGATTAGTCATTATTTATAATTAGCTAGAAAAAATATGATAATTTTAGATTTTACGTTTTATTTTTAGATCATATTTTGTTACTACCAAAACTTGGCATTTTTTTATATTAATGGATACAATAAGAAATAACAAAATCTTATTTCTCAGCTAAATATTGAAAGTTACTAAATGAGTTTTTGTGTTCTTAAAAAGAACATAAAGATTATAATAAAATATCTGTCAAATAGTAACTCCATTAGCTAATTATTGATTAGTAAATGGAATATTTAGATGTTAGGGTTAGTGTAACATGAAAATACAGAAAGTGACAGAAAAAACGTAGCAATTAAAGTCTTAACAAAATTATGACTAGTAGATTGATTTTAAATTATTCTATATTTGTAAAGTAAATATTATTCACATTTTAATACAATCCTTTTATATTAAGACAAGTATTTCCAATATATATGTGTGTGTGTGTGTGTGTTGTAGGTTGATATGAATTTAGAATGAAAAGTTTTATACATATGGCTAAAATTATTTGGATTATTATATCAAAAGCTATATCCGAAAGTGAACCTTGTATGAGCCAATGCTTGGATATCTTATGAACATGAATAAACAAATTAGGGATCTTTAATATTTTCCTAGACAATGCGATGTTATGTCAGAGTTGTGCTTCTGATTAAATTTGATGATTGTGATGGATACTCAAATGATCTGTGTATTGGTACTTATATTGTAATTATGTCATAAATATTTTCTGAATTATTGGTACACATTGTATATTTTAGTATGTTCGTGAAGGTTTGCGGTGATGGTGTTCTAATTGTATTTTTATATTGGACTATTTCCATCATCTAATATGTGTGTTGAATGTCTTTAGAAAATTTAATTTTATTTAAATATTCCAAATATATACAACTGTTAGTAATATCACAGCAAACAGGTTAGTATATGCACTAATTGTTAGTAATATAAACAGGTTAGTATATGCACAGTGTTTCGAGATTATTCTCCCCTTTTTTCCAGTATTGTTGGCCTGACCAGTGACAGTACTGGCATGAGATTCAAATCTGCCTCCTGAGATTCTTGATTATTGAATTTTAAGACATTCAAAACACATATTAGATGATGGAAATAGTCCAATATATATATAAAAAAAACAATTGTATATTTAGTATCATTTATTTTTAATATATCAAAAAACATAGAACTTTATATTTCAGAAATTAATTTATTTAAAGTCTGATTTCACAGATACTTAATAAAAATACATTAGTAAAAATTTCAAATAAATTTGCTCTTTGTATATTACATCATAATATTGCCTATGCATAAAAATTATTAAACAGCAATGTTCTTTTTTTATTTGAGTTTCATTTTTAAACTGGAATAAATTTTAGTTGAGACATCATAAAAAAATGAAAATATGTCTTAAAATTCAATATTGAATTTATTACAATCAAAATTTCACAACAAAGTTTTTTAACAGTCTTTATGAGAGCAATCTTGTTAACCTGTAAAAATAGTTTCTGCTTTATAATAATGATGTTTTTACGACTGTCTTTTACGACTTGACTTCTCAAAAACAAACATTTTCAAATAAAATCTAATGTCAAACATTGTTAGCCAAAATGTCAGCGCAATTGTCTTGCAAGTTGTTGCTTGCAGACAGTTCCCGCTGATGCTTTGATATATTAAACAACAACCTAATTGTATAATATTGTTTCATGGTTTAAAATAAGTACTAAATAAGCTTGAATACATAAATAAAATACTGAATTTTTTTTTTTGAAAATACATGTTTCAAAACAAGTCAGACTAATTAATCCACCAATCGTTGATGTGGGTAGTTTCTTAATATTTTAAAACAACCAATCAGGAATTATCAGATTGTTTTCATATTAAAATTTAAGTGCATTTATATGAGATCTTTTAGATATTGATAACTTCAGATTTTTACTACTAGCTTTAATAATGATTTCTGCACAAGAAAAAATACAGTGATAAACTAAATTACAGATAATTGCAAAATAGTAAAGAAAAGCCATACTCTTAGCAGTGCAAAATATTGCCACAAAATTAGCGATTTTGTAATTATTATGAACAAAAAGATTAAAATACTTAGCTCAAAGTGTCTAAAATGGCAGCACTCTTTAAATTCTTTTAGCAGAAGTAATTGTGCAATTAATTTTTAAAGTTATTCTTTTTTAATAAAAATAAAATATATTTATTTTTATAAAGATTTAAACTTATTTCAAAGGGGGAAAAACAATATGTATTATTCTGGTTAACATAAAAAGTAAGCTATTGTTTTTTGTTTTTTTTACTTCCATAAATAAATATACAATTGTTACATATTTTTACTTTTTTACTTATGTTAAAATTTAAATTTTATCAATAAATTTAATTAATAGATAATTGTATTTTGACAAATCCGTAATCAAGCTGGAAGTTTCCACATTTATGTGAATTAATTTATGCAATTTATTTCTTGATTTAATTATATCCATTCAATTAAAGATTGAAATATAGTGTTATGCCATATAATTAAAATACAGTGGGAAAGTAAATTGAAATTGAGAAGCTGTTATGTTTAAATAGAGAAGTATAAGGTACCTTACGTCATTGCTCAAAAAAAAGTAGTTGTTTACACTAATAGTCATTTTAGAATGATGTAGGAAATTTCAGTGTAAAAAATATGCTAGAATATTTGAATGAAACTTTAAGAGAAAATGGACTATATATTTAAGAATATTTTGACAATTACTTTTCTCTTGATGAGAGAACGAGAAACTAGTATGCAATATTAATTAAAAAAATTATTCATCAATTTGTAGTTAACTTATTCATTCAGTATACTGACTACTTTAGTAAATATAGAAATTTGAATTTAGAATTTTTAGTCTGTATCAATCCTGCATTCCATCTCAAACCTTCAATACAGGACCACACGCATGTGAAAAAGATAAATGACCCCTAACATATATATTTTGTCTGACTATAATTTCTATATTACACCTGGTTTTCTTTTTACATGGACTTATTTAACACGATTTTGAAGTTACGCAATTTGTCTTTCACCGGAAGTTGAAGTCCGATAATGCGCTATTACTTTAAATAATAAATTTTGTGCACTTATGTTATATTGAAAGTAATAGCACATTATTGGAATTCGACTTTCATCTTGGTAATTTCAATATTTTCAGTGCTTTATAATAGTAAGATTTTATGCAATAATGAAATTAAAATCATGATTTCCACATTTTATGTATACACACATTAAATTTTACAAGATTATAATGTAAATTTGTTCAAACATTGTGCATGTTAATTTTTCATTTTAAATCACATTCTGTTTTTGCTTTTTAAAAAAGAACGTAATCAATTATTAATCATTTAGTGTCCACAAGTTTATTTCTAAAAGGTCAGTAATAGCAGTGGGCACAATTAAAAATTAAAATCTGATTTTTAATTGTAATTAACAATTTAAAAATTACTTACAGGCATCTTGAAATTAATGTGATGTAAAAAGAAATTTGATTTTTAAACGAAATTGAAAATTAAAAACAAAAATAAGAATTTAATTTTTAGTTGTTAGATTTAATTAAATTTTTCCCAGCAGTAGTAAATAAATGTCTTTTTATTATCATAAGTCTAAGTTCATAAACAATTAATAAAATCATCGTTGTCGTCAACAGAAAACCATTAACACAACATGAGAGTGAACTTGGCGCTAGTTGTATTTCCTCTTGTGAGAATAACTGCTGAGATATTCTTGACTTCATTTAAGGAGAAGCCAAATACATCACATCACATGAGAATCTGATTTTTTACTAGTTTGCAAGCGAACGTCTTTTGGGGCAAATAGCGATAATAATTAAAACATGTATAAAAAAATTTAAATTACTGTACTGTAAATTATGTATAAAAATATATTATTTTGAATAAAATTAAATATTATAGTTAAAAAAAGTTTGTCTTGTATCATTTTTTTTCAAATTTGAAATTTTTTATTAGTCATATTTTATTTATTTATTTTTTTTTTGCGCAAATTTTAAAGTAATTTTACATTGGTGCTTTGCTTTTACGCGAATTTTAAAAAATTACAGACCGCATCCCTCTTTTTCAATGTATGTTACGTCTATTTTTGCGTGATTTCATTTGCACGTCTTTTCTGAGGAACCTATCTATCGCGTAAAACGAGACCCAGATGTATTTCAATTCTACATAACTTTTAAACTCATTAAACAATTGGAAATTATAGAGATATATTTTGAACATTAAATTTATGAAGATAGATAAAATACATGTTATACATTTAAAATTAAAATTTGCATATCTAATTTTATTGTTTATATAATAAAAGAAAATTATTATATATGAATTATTGTAAATATATATAGTAATACATATATAATAAGGTGAGAAAAAATGAAAGCACATATTTAGAAAATGTAATTAGCAAAATAATAATAGGAAATAAATGTATTATATTTCATTGATGACATCAGAGAAGGCATATTGAAATATTTTTTTTTTTTTTAAATTGAAAGAAAAACGTTTAGACAATTTAAATAATTTTTTTTTTTTTAAAAAAGTCTTGCCTTTTTTCTTTTAAATCTATTTTAAAATGTACAGTATTACATTACAAAGCATAATTACCAATATTTGTGTAAGTTGCATTTAGTTTTAATTACGAATAGAAATTTTATGGTTTATATACATATATTTCAACAACATAATTTATTATATACATATATGATTATTATGCTTGCTCCATTAGCTCCAGAGTACTTATATTTTATAAATAACATTCAAATCGATTTAGAAACATGTATAATTGCTTCATGCAACTTACTTAATAATAATAATAATAATAATAATAATAATAATAATAATAATAATAATAATAATAATAATAATAATAATAATAATAATAATAATAATAATAATAATAATAATAAAATAGAGCGCCACCTAGCTACAGTCCTAGTTTGCAGTTAAGCAAAGCCTCTAGTTTTTTTATTCACTTGGTATAAACATAGAAAGCCAGTTCTCTACAAAATGATAATTAAGACAGAAAATTAAACTAAAATAAATTTTGAAAGAAAAGTTCTTCTAAAAAAGTTAAAGATTAATAGGAGAAGAAAAAAATCATAATTAGGTATATAATCAAGTTTTAAAAAATTACAGACGGAAAGCTGACACATAAAAACAGTGTAATTTTAAATTATAATAGGAGAGAAAAATAACAGTAGTAGAAGAAAAATTTGTTACACATTTTAATATCTTATTTTTTTTTTTTGATTTGGGGGAAAAAAGAATAAAAAGCTGAAACATACCTGGTTTTAAAAATCGCTCGAACAATAAAATTGCAACATCACAGTCATTCACACATGAGGCTATTACAGTGCAGGGCACAAGTCAGACGTACGCCTCAATAGCAAAAAGATTTGATAAGGTTAACCTGGGAAAAAATCCCAGATTTAGGAAAACAACAGCGAATGATTTAATAAGCTTGGATTTAATTAAACAAGAGGTAAATGAACCCCCCCCCACCAACTCAATGGACAGATGAAATGCTGGGGTAAGTTAGAGAGAAGTTCAACAATACCATTCCAAGAATGCTCTTCGCAACTTTCAAAAGATTTTTCACTGAAAATTCAACAGTAATACCCGTCACTGACAATCAATGCTCACTCTTTAGCTTTCCCAAACCACTACTAATTGAAGCACTAGAAAAAGCAAACTTACTGGAATCTGTGCAATGTATAGGTGAACACCCTAACAATAGATATGTTGCAGTCCAATTTTATGAAAGTACACAAAAAGAAATTTTCATAAATCAAATTAAGACACTCGGAAACTATGCGATAGTACAAGTAGATAAGAAAAATACAGAAATATTCCTAAAATCTTAAAAAATACCTACTTTGGGTATAATGTAGATAACATCCAGAGGATGATGAATACATTTGGAACAGTAAAATTTTATCAACAGTTATATCTTAAGGAGGCATCAATTCCGATACTAACAAATAGTTTTGAATACAAAATTAAACTACATAAGAAAATTGACCCAGAAAGCATTCACACACATATAACAAACCAAGAAGCCACACTATATCTATATATCAGAGGTGTAAAACCACGATGTTTTGCATGTGGCAAAAGAGGTCACATAGCAACTCAATGTAATGAACAAATACAAACAATTAAGAATAAAAATCTCCCCAAAAGCTTAGAACAATTTACCAAAAATACTAAAACAAGCAAACAGTCAAAGAACACTGATTACACAGCAATTAAAGTGGTAAAATTGGAAGATAAAAAATTAATAATAATGACACAATAGATAGCCAGACAAGCACATCTTTAATTGCTTCAAGAAAAACCAACATGGAGGATGAAATAGAAAAATTAACCTCCCAACAGAAATGGATAATTTTAAAGTAACAAAAGTGAAAAATGAATGCATACAAAAAGAAGCGAAAGAAATCCCAAAAGAAAATCAAAGTCAAACAGAACACACAATAATAAATAAAACCGCAACAGAAATCATGGACAACATTACAGAGTTTTTTTCAAAAGTTGGAAGCACACCACTGGAAATCAAAAGAAAGCACCCCCCCACCCCCCAAAAAAAAAACTAGGACAAGCAAAAAAATTAAAACAAACGAGCAAGAACTTACACAAGTAGACATGACAGACCAATCATCAGATGACTGTATGGAAATAGAATCACTCTTACTGGAAGAAGTAGCTTTGAAAAATGAAAACAAAGAGACGACAATAGATAAACAGGCAAATAGTGAGTCTACCAGCAGCAAAAAAAAATGCAATGAAAAAAAGTTTAGCTCGCAGGTAGGAGATAAAATTCCAGAACTCTAATAGGAAAAAATATGAATAATATCCCCTACAAAGAAAAATATTCAATTCAAATGAAGATAAAGATTAGTGCAAAAAATGTCAGAGGTTTAAATTCCATTAAAATAATGCAGCAAATTAAATTTTGGATACAGACAGCACAAACATTCATTTTAGGGCTATTAGAAACAAAAATTTATAGCGGATCCCGCTTTGATCCAGCGCAACATATGAATAAAATAGGCTTTTCCACATGCTCCAGGGACACAGCAATGCCTTCAAATGACACAGGTATTTTTATCAACAAACAATGCCTATTCACTACTTTTAAAATAATTTTTATAGATGCAAATGTACTTATAACAACATTCAATCATAGACAACTTTCAATCAATGTTATTTTTGTATATATACCTCCAGGGCCGTTAGTAATTAGCAGAATAATTTTGACAATAAACTCAATTCTAGCAACCAATCCCCACCCCACTATTCTTGCTGGAGATTTTAATATGAGTATAAAAAGTTTGTCACAAAATGATTACACCAACTTACAATACCGCTAATGAGCAGGGAAGGTTATCTTTCACCGGACTCAGTAAATTTTTATAATAACAGACATGGTACTTTAATTGATCTGCTGTTTTATTCTCCCATGTTACACCATGCAATTGAAGTATGACGGTCTCCCATCAATTTTTCTGTTCATGCAGCACAAATAATGAAACTAAATCTAGACACACATGGCAATACTTTTAACAACATACAAAAAACAGTAAGAATTATACTTCTAAATAGTACTCCAGAGGCTCTCTTCTCAAAAATGTATATAATGTTAAATAAAACCAATCAAATTGAACTGGACTCGATCTCCAAATATATAGATATATAAATACAATCTCATTTAACATAAATCTAATTACACAAAAATCTACCCCCCCCCTTTCAAAATTAATCACATTAGCAGAGGAAATAAATAAAAGGATAATACTGGCAAAACCAATCAAGAATAACCAAGCAAATATAATAAAGCTAACAAAGTTATACAATCAAACTATTGATAAACTGAAACAATATCTAACAATAAAGAAAGAGAAAATTTGTCTCACACAACAACATACAAGGACCTGCAGATGTATTCATTGGACATTAGGTTATCCATCCACAAACAAAGTTCCCATGGCTCTAGAATAGGGAAAATAGAAGGACAGCTGGTTATAATATGCTAGACCCTATACATAACTACTTAAAAAAAAAGCTAACCATCCATAATCATTTCAAACCACTTGCAGATTCTTTTGGAAAGTCAGAAATGGAAACACCTTTTGAAATAAAAGATTTTGCAACAGTGTTAAACTCAGTCTTAAGCACATGTCATCCAGAGCCACTAGGGATCTCACAATATGTACTGTCACATCTCAGCCAATTCACAAATAAATATTTATGCCAACTTGCAAATCAATTATCACAGAAACTATACAATATACAAAGACTATATCCAATATCAATGGTTTCATTTATAAAAAAAAAGAACCAATTTTCACACTAGCCAATCTCCGACCAATCTCAATGGAGTCATTGGGGATAAAAATACTGGAAAAGGGCATAAAGGAAAAAAAAAAGAACAATACATAGAACCAATAATATCACAGCATCAATACGCAAAAAAGGTGTCATTTACAGGGCAAGTAGCACTAATATATAAAATGGTAATCAATTCAGTTATTAAAAAAAATATGCACCAATGGTAGTCCAGTTGGATTTTGAAAGTGCTTGTGACTTGGTTCCAATAGAAACACTATTGAGCCAGCTAAAAAAACACAGATACCTAAACAATATTATATACAATAGGAAATTTGCTTCTAAATAGAGAAATACATATCACACTCAATGGAAGATCCACATCATCATTCAATCCCAGCCAATCAATCCCACAAGGTTCTCCACTAAGCACACTGCTATTTACCTTTTATTTAAACCCACTACTAGAGCAAATCAATAAAAAATCCAAGGAATTCAAGTACCAAATACAAATACATACATTCCCTGCATAGCTTATATGGATGATGTCACAGTGTTTCTAAACTCAAAAAAGCAAATACATATACTACAGGAAATAATAGAAGAATACACAAAAAAGTTCAAATTAAAAATTAACATCAATAAGTCAGCTGCATTGTCAATATACACAAGCAAAACAGACACACAAGTTTATCAAGGTTAGCCCAGTAATTTCCTGGGTTTTCCTTTACACTTGGGAATGAGTCAGATAAGAAGGAATATACAGAATAAGCTCAAGATTGAAGCCGAACAAATCATAGCATCACTCTCCAGATCATATCTCTCACTCTATGCAAAAGTGTCACTATTTAATCAACTTATAATGACCAAAATAACTTACTACCTGCCAATAATTATTTTTACAAAACAATTTACAAAGTCAATTAACTCACCCTGTAATAAACTATTATGGAATAGAAAAATACTAGCAATTTCATTAAAGCAACTTAACCAACCAACAAAATGGAATGGCCTTGGACTGCATGCTATACAAACTTTCTACACATTAAAAACAGTAAATCTACTGATTGCCATATTTAGACATTTCCCAAACTTAGAACCAAAAATGGAAATCACAACAATGGACTGACCCCCTCCCACAGACAATTATATAAATACACTATTGATAAGTATTAAAAACATTAAAGATAAAATAGCACCGAAGAACTCCATTAAATATACTTATTGGCAAATTCATGATTTTCTATCTCAGAAGCAAGAAAACAACAATAGGCTAACAGTACTAGGAATAAATAATAGACAATTACTCAAAAAGTACAAAACATGGTATTTAGAACCTAAATTATTTGACTTTATCCTCAAATTGAATTTAAATGCACTACCTACAGCGCATTTTATTCAGTTCAGAAGATTTTACCTAAATGTTGATCCAATGTGTGCTTTGTGTCACCGGGAAAAAGAAACACGGACATTTGATACATCACTGTAGAGTCTTAGTGAAAGTCAGGCAACTGATGTTGAATAATTATAGGAAAAGGGAAACCACAATAGAAAAAATGCTAAAAGCTTTCAATGAAAACAAAATACCAATAATATGTGCAGCAACATTCAGTATATATGCCTTATGGTGTACCAGATGTGCTTTCACTTTAGGAAACAATCCAAGAAGACATCCTAACACATATCACAACAAACTAGAAAAACTTATGGAAAGGGACAATCTTCTAGCACCACCAGACATTTTTGCTGCCACTTGGTCTCTTTTTAAAATAAAAGCAGCCTTATAATGGATAGACCAAATACAACCTCGGGAAAACGGAATACTGAAGTTAACCCATAATAAGAACTGAAATATCCAAAAGTATGTGAATTAAAAAAGACAATAATGGCTAAGAAAAAGAAAAGTATTTTTTCTCTGTTTCAAAATGTATTCTAGTATATTATGTTTGATACAATATATTACTTGATAATAATGTAACCTTTTTTTGCCTAATAAGGTTTGCTTTGAAACGTAATAATAATAATAATAATAATAATAATAATAATAATAATAATAATAATAATTATAATAATAATAATAATAATAATAATAATAATAATAATAATAATAATAATAATAATAATAATAATAATAATAATAATAATAATAATAATAATAATAATAATAATAATAATAATAATAATAATAATAATAATAATAATAATAATAATAATAATAATAATAATAACAACAACAACAACAACACGGTCATCTTATTAGCAACTGTCCGGCTTTATATTGTAATAAGTGTAATATGAGCGCATCCCCCTTACATCAATACCCAAAAGAAGTTTTCCATAGTAATCAAGAAGTGATTGCAGATGAAGATGTGCCTTCCACTGACCATAATATTGAGGGAAAAATGATATTGACATTATCAATAGTGGAAAGGTGATTCTACATACTATAAGGCTCAATAGCATTGAAGTTTCCTCCTCTCCTAATCCGGAATTCTCACCCCCTCTTAATAAAACATCACTCGAAATAATGTAATCACTCGCAGTGCTTTCGTCCCAAATCGTTCTAGAAACTTCTCAAATTACTAGAAAACTGGTAGGCCAATAAAAAAATCTAATAATAAGCCTAAGAAACTCAAACCTTTAGAAGGCGAAAGTAGTGATAATGATTCCCCTCCTCCAGTCTCTTAAAAAAAAGCCAACATCACACAAAGTCACAATACCTCTCTAATTGCCACATACTCATAAGAAAATAGTCCAATGGAAGAGGAAACTGACAGTATTGCAGACATAAATAAAGTTTCACTTGAAAATCCCTTCACAGACAAGAAAACGAGATCCAATGATATTTCTCTCAATTCTACAGAGAATAATTGAACAATGCATATTTATTGATCCATTAAAATATACTACACCCCCTTTATTAAAATATTTAACTTTATCTTAGAACAAATCTTTCCTATTCTAGGCTTAGATTCTAATGTATAAGTGCACACACATACAAATAATGGATATTAAAATAGGAGTTTTTAATGTTAGAGGGTTAAACTCCCCACAAAAAATTGACCTCCTCACTAAATGGTACAACATTGTTAAACTGCAGATCATGGGCATTATCGAAACAAAAATCTACAGTGGCTCACTAATTAACCCTACAGATACGCTAAATTCCAAGGGCTATACAGCCTTCTCAAACACATCTGACACTCCATCAGTGGGTACAGGCATTATCATTGATAAAGCCTGTCCCTTTAGTTCTTTCAAAATTCTACATATTGGTGTGCACTTGCTAATAATCACATTTACTCATAAAGCCATCACCTTAAATGTAGCAATTGTTTATATCCCCCCAGGTCCCACTACTATAAACAGAATTATATAAACACTTAACTCCAGGGTTCACAAATGCTATGTATCCAACGATTATTTTGGGAGATTTCAACATGACATATCAGACCTGCACCGGCAAATGGTTACATCAGCTGTCTTTCCCGATGATGAGTGGAAGAGGCTTTCTCCCAGAGAAGGCCATGTCATTTAACAATGGTAGACATTCATCACTTATAGATCTGGTTTTCTATTCGCCATCTTTACATAATATGATATGCATTCAATTAAAGAATTCCCTCCTTTCTGATCATGCAGCTCTTTTAGTGTCACTGGAAATTAATTCCCATAATAGAACAACAATTATTACAGGAAGAACCATCAGAGTTCTACTACCATCACGCACACCAGAATATCTTTTTTCAGAAGTATACATATACCTTCACAAGTTGAAGAATATTACAATGGATTCAGTTCAAGCACAGTGTGCCTTTACTAATCTGCTTTCATTTAACATTGATCATCTTACCAGGACAACAACACCCCCAACAAAATTACTAAAGCTTATGGATGATACCTATAAAAAATTATTGGCACTTCTCAATCAAATCTTGATGGTCCCAGTCTGATAGCTTTAAAGAAAATATATCAAGAGTTAACAAAGCAGCTTAAAGAATATATCTCCATTAAAAAAAGGTTATATTTAAATAAGCCACACATGTATACCAGAAACTTCATTAGATGGGAGCTAGGCCACTCTTCCCAGGTGCAAATCCCAACAGCTATTAAAGTTCAAACTGAAATTGTCTACAGAGATTTTATGTTGGAGCAGCTTTATATATTTTGTATAAAGAAAAATTCCAGAATGTCTCCTCACCAAGTCTAATGGCCTTTTCACAAGATAAATCAGGAAATGAATTTAAAATATCTCTAAAAGATTTCATTCAAAACATAGAAGCGATGCCAGATTCATGTCATCCTGGCATAGATGGAATTCCCAAGTTTGTATACAAACATATTGATAAAATCACAGCACAACATATGCTTAACCTAGTCTCCTACCTCACTAAAGACATCTATAAAATACAGGGCTTAAATCAAATTATGCTTGTGCCATTCATGAAAAAGAAACAATTAATCTCAAACACCACTAACCTACGTCCAATTTCAATGTGCTTTCTTGGCATAAAGATAATAGAATCAGTTATAAAAGATAAAATGGAGCCATTCATTTTGCCAAACTATCAAAAATGCAATCTGCCAAAAAAGAATCCTCAACACAGCAGGCAGCCTTTCTATTCAAGTCAACTATAGAAACTGTTAGAGATAATAAAAAATACAGTCCAATTGTTATTCAACTAGATATTGAAGCTGCTTTTGACATGATTTCCATCAGTACTCTTCTTAAAACTCTGCAAAAATACTCAGTCCCCAATGCCTATCTAAACTTGCTTGCTAAATTACTTCTAAACATTGAGATTTACATTTCCCTAAATGGGAAACTTCACCACCAATAGTGCTACATCAGTCCATTCCTCAGGGCTCACCTCTCAGTGCCTTATTGTTCACTGCCTATATCAACCTTCTTATAAAAATAATAGAAAATGAATTTTCAGGAGTCTACATGCCCACCCTCAAGGACAACATCTCATGCATTGCATATATGGATGATATAGCAGTATTTCTATCATCCCAACAGCAAATTCCAAAACTAATTAAGATACTTAACAATTTTACAAAAGAATTTAAGCTAACATTTAATACGGAAAAATCGGGTGCATGGCAGATTTTCACCAGTAATTGCATTAACAAAGTTTTCAAAGGTAGACCAAGCACATTTTTTGGGTTCAACTTTTACTTATGTCATTCACCTATGAGATTGCTCATACAGAAAGATTTAATAAAGAAAGTGGAAAAGACTGTCAATTCACTCTCCAAAGCCTACCTTTCTCTATATACAAAAATGGCTTTGCTTAACATGCTAGTGATTACAAAAAATCTCGAATTTTACTCCAACAATCATTTACACCAAGGCATTTATAAATAAGATAGACTCCCTATGCAGGAAATTATTCTGGGGAAAAAAGATTATCTCTATATCAGTAAAACGTCTAAGAAAACCCCTTTCACATAATGGCCTTGGCCTTCACTCAATACATGTCTTCAGAATACAAAAACATTGAACATAATATCTACATGTGCACAAAAATTTACATATTTAGAAATTTCTGCCAAGATTATCTCTACAGATAGACCACCTCCTTTCCAGGGCTATCTGAACACACTACTTACACCATTAAACCACCACAAGCCAAATATAAATATTGGGAAGTTTATCAACTTCTACATCCAAGTCAAGATGATGTACAAACTCCACTTCATATTAATGATAAACAATTATGTCGCAAATTTAAACTATGGTCACTTGAACCAAAACATTTTGACTTTCTCCTAAAGATAAATCTGGAATCGCTACCTATGCAACACTTTTTGAAATATCAAAGAAACTATAAAGATATAGATGATATATGTAATCTTTGCCATAGGGACTCAGAGACCCAAACCCACCTTTTTTTCTCAAGCCCAAGTCTAGAAATCAATATGAATTTCACTCAAGGATAAAAAAATCAATATGAAAACCCTTTTTGACTCTTTTAAAAAGGGTATCTTTGCTAAAATAAGAATCTGCACTTTTTTACTCTATGCCTTATGGTGTACAAGGTGTAATTTCATATACAATTATAACCCCAGAAGACATCCAAACACATTCAGAAATAAGCTACAAACCATACGTGAAAGAGACATGAAGATTACTGATCAATCTAAGTACATTGACACCTGGAATATACAAGAACTTATATAAAAGCACTAACAAAAAAACTATATCTAACATGGATCCTTGTGCCAGTTCTGAATTCTAATGACACACTAGATGCATTCCTGCTTTAATTTAATTGAAGTACATCTAATTGTATATAATCATATGATTGAGTGATCATCATTGACTTTGTTAAACTGTTTTTTTTCCTAAATACTTCTAGTTTGATAACGCATACAATCACTGATAAAATCATTGTACATATGTAATTTTGTGAAACCAATTTATATATAAGAACTATAATAATAATAATAATAATAATAATAATAATAATAATAATAATAATAATAATAATAATAATAATAATAATAATAATAACAATAATAATAATAATAATAATAATAATAATAATAATAATAATAATAATAATAATAATAATAGACAGGGTACGAGCACAAACTTTCACATGACCCACCACTCTCCACACTATCTCATAACACTGATACACCTGAACACACATATGTCGAAAAGATAAATAATCACCAATATACATATTTCATGCTAAACCAGCAATCATCAGTTGGTCCAGATTACCATCTCCACACATATATGCTACAAGTGCTCAGATATATATTAAGATAGCAAATCCTCCTACTTTAATGGACAGGCTTCAATGTACTCCACACTCCAACTGTCCATCCAATTGAAAATCTGATGATGGAATGCTCAAAGGCCACCCTTAGGCCGAGATTGACCCCTTATAATAATAATAATAATAATAATAATAATAATAATAATAATAATAATAATAATAACAACAACAACAACAACAACAACAACAACAACAACAATAATAATAATAATAATAATAATAATAATAATAATAATAATAATAATAATAATAATAATAATAATAATAGTAGAAATAGTAATAATCATAGTACTATTTCTATTTCTACTGATATTGCTGCTACTACTTCTACTGCTACTACTATCCTTCTACTTTTACTACTTGCCAATAAATCATAAAATAAGACAAAATTATGAAATCATGCAATTTATACTAAACTATTCAAATGATTTATTAATATTAAGTTTCTTTTTGTGTGTGTGAATATCATTTTAAATATCAATTCTATTCTGTATGCAGTGGCATGATTATCATAACCCCAGCATTCTATCATATTAATGTACGTTATATTATAGGAAATAAATTTTTATAAATAATATTAGCTGCTATGAAAAGAAATAATTAAACTAGGTTAAAAATCGATCTCAAAAATCGCGAATTAATCGCTATCATCTCCATTTGTGTACTTTATTTTTTTCTGTAACAATAAAACTGAGATATAACAATAGATTATATTGTCACATCTTAATTATAGTCATGATAGTAACAACGATTTGTACTCTCAATATGAAAACAATTATAAATTATTATCTTATGTAAAATTGAAGATTTTATGAATATACAAAATATGATTTATAAGATTATTAGGAGTGAAGTCATATGCACAAAATTGTTTAGTAGTAGTAAAAGTAGTAGTAGTAATGGTAGCGTTAATGATAGTAGCAATAATTGTAATAATGGTAGTAGTAATATTATTAGTAACAGTAGTAGTAAAAGTAGTAGTAATAGAGTTAGTAGTAGTAGTAGTAGAAGTAGTAGCAGTGATAGTGGTAATTGTAATAGTAGTAGCTGTATTAGTAACAACAACAATATATGCTTAGATTAATTAATGCTAATAATTTTACATTTATATAGATTTAACATAAAAGTAGTTTTAGCTTAATTGGTGTATTTACTCCTATTTCTCAGAATATGAATTGGTAAATTGAATTGGTTACTACATTACCTTTCTATATGTATGATTACTATATTAAGTTGTAATAAAGTAGAGATCTTTTCAAGTTCTTGGGAATTAATAATCAATCTCTGAATTCTTTTAAGAAGTTACAACTTTTACTCATTTAATGTTACTAAAAATAAATCAGCATTAGGTAACTTGAGGATATGTATGTCTATGGGCAATGTATTGAGCTATATTACTCTATTTGCAATTCATTGTTCATTATACAAATTCATCGTTTTTCTTTGTTTTATGTTAATATTTAAACAGCATTAAACTGTTGCACATGCGCTTTGGATTTTAACTATAAAATGAATGAATACTAACACTTCAAACACATGATAAAGTCTTTGGAAAAGATAGAATGGCATCTATCTTTTCGAATGCAAACGCTTTTGTATGGGCAAATCTTAAGTCTTTGAAAGTGAAAGCATGAATATATTAAATAATCACTTTAAATTACTTTTACATACTTGAATGAATGACGCTAGTAAAAGTTACTAGAATTTACGATACTCATTCCTACTTGAAATTAAATATATGTAAATAAGTCAATTATTTTATATAGTGCGATGTTTAATGCTGTTTAAATATTACAGTTTATAAACATCACACTATATAAAACAATTGACTTATTTACATACATTTAATTTCAAATAAGAGTAAATTCTAGAAAATTTCACTAGCGTCATTCATTCAAGCATGTAAAAGTAATTTAAAGTGATTATTTAATATCTTGATGCTTTCACTTTCAAATATTTAAGATTTGCCCATACAAAACTGTTTGGGTTCAAAAAGATAGATGCCATTCTATTTTTTCCAAAGACTTTATCATGTGTTTGAAATGTTAGTATTCATCCATTTTATAGTTAAAATCCAAAGCGCATGTGCAACAGTTTAATGCTGTTTAAATATTACAGTTTATAAACATTGCGCTATATAAAATAATTGACTTATTTGTTTTATTTTGTAACTATATATATATATACTTTATATTCCTGAAATTTATATGTAATCATAGAGGGTTTAAACCCCAACTATTCAAACTCTCTTTGCATTTTTATGTTTTTAATATATATATATTATATGTTGATACAAAGATTTACATGGGTTCCATATATAAAAGACATATTTTGCGGGTTCATCCATGTTAAAATATTTTAAAATACTGACATTTCGACTTGGTAACACAAGTCATCCAATGAGTAATAAAAGGTAGAAAGATGGTTGGAGAGGCGCTACTATCACTGATTTAAAAAAACGTTAAAGTTCCACCAATAGCAAAAATGTTAAATTAAGAATGTTTTTTTAAAAAAATCTTTCCAAATAGGAGAAAGTTTGCTTGTATCATTTCGCTTATTGATACAATATGGCCTTTTAAGTATCTCAATGTCTTCTCTAATTTTGCACCGGTATAGATTATCACATCTGGATATGATCCTGGTACTAGAAAAATTAATTTTATGACATAAATCCATAGTATGGAGTGAGAGTGATGATGATGATGAATGTTGTTTAACTGCATTAGCATGCTCATCTCTCCTAACACTGATTTTTTTCTTATTTTTAAATAACATGTATCCTCATATTCGATTTACAATGGAGACAGAGTCTGGTGGAAAACTCCCTTTTCTTGATGTTTTAGTCACCAGAACACTGAATAGTTTATCTTTTTCAATTTATAGAAATAATACACACACAGACAGATATTTCCATTTCCATTCTCATCATCACCCAACTCAGATCGTTTCTGTAGCCAAAACTCTTTTAAATAGAGCAATTAACCCTTCAGATAAGTCACATCTGAAAGAAGAAATAAATTATATTAATAGTATTTTATTAGCAAATAGTTACAATTATAAATTTATTAAAAAAGCCTCATTTCAAGCCCAAAATGGACAAAATAGGAAACAAAAAGATGATAAATCAGCTATTAGGATTTGTGTTCCATATGTAAAAGGAACTACAGACAGTATTGGATGTATATTAAAATGCTATAATATAAATACAGCATTTTCTACTCATCAAAAGATCAGCAATATAATAACCAAGCCTAATGATTCAATCCCTCTTGAATGTCATGGTGTTTATCAAATATCATGTGAAAATTGTAAGGCTTCTTACATAGGTATGAGTAATCATCACATCAGTGTTAGGAGAGATGAGCATGCTAATGCAGTTAAACAACATTCATCATCATCAGCACTCTCACTCCATACTTTGGATTCAGGTCATAAAATTAATTCTTCTAGTACCAGGATCTTATCCAGATGTGATAATCTATACCAGTGCAAAATTAGAGAAGCCATTGAGATACTTAAAAGCCAGATTGTATCAATAAGCGAGATGATACAAGCAGACTTCCTCCTATTTGGAAAGATTTGTTTAAAAAAACATCCTTAATTTAACATTTTTGCTATTGGTGGAACTTTATCATTTTTTAAATCAGTGATTGTAGCGCTTCTACAACTGTCTTTCTATTTTTTATTACTCAGTGGATGACTTGTGTTATCAAGTCGAAACATCAGTATTTTAAAATATTTTAACACGGATCAATCCGCAAAATATGTCTTATATATATATATATATGTTAATTCTAATGTTTTCACGGATAAAAGATGTCATATTATTATTACTATTTGAGAAAGAGGACGCTCTGAGGAAGGTACTTGATATTGTACTGAAACGTCAGCATTTAGCTTTTTCACTACACGGAATATCCCGCAAATAGTAATAATAATATGACATATATATATATATATATATATATTGTTCAAAACATAATTTCTAAAGTTGAGTATAATCCACAAAATAAAATATCAAGTTTGCAGATAATAAAAGAATGAAAATAACAGTTTTTTTAGCATTTGGGCAAAAAATGTATTTTTTATTAAATGTAAATTTTTATTATAAATTTTAACAAAAAACATACATTTAAATAATGTTTTTTTTTTTTTTTTTTTAAAAAAAATTAAGACAAACATTCTGTTACTAAAAAAAAAAAAAAATAGCAATAAAAAATATTTGCCATAAGTAGTTTTTGTTTGAAATAGGTAAATTTTTAATTGTGTAAATTGTACAATAAAATTTTTATTTTCAAATAAAATCTAAATTCAAACAAGAAATTCTTATTAAAAACAAACATTTAATCAATAAGTTAAGAAATTTATGTATAAATTTTTTATCATATGATAAAAGACTAATGCTTTGCAAACAATTTAATGACTTTTTTCTCATTAAAAGATATTAATTTGTATACGTTTTTGAATTGATCATGGAACAATACTGGGATATCAGACTATAGATTGGAGTAAAGTCTAAATAACTTATCTAATTGCTAAAGTAAAACACTATTTTAGGTAAATATTTTACTATCAAATTAAATGCAATGGGAATGACACTTTTACTACCATGCTGTTTACTATCACAAGATGTGCAAATGTTTATTATCAATGTATTGACATAAACATAAAATCATTACTTCTGGTTTGAAGTTTCTGTAGCAAAAAAAAAAAAACAACAACTGTTTAGGAAGCAATTTACAACTAAACATGGTTAGTGCAACTCTAGAACAAAAACAAAACAAAAATACAAGAAATGACAAATGATAAAAAATATAAAAAAATAAACAAGATTGAAAATAATATTGTTATGCATACAATAAAAATTGATATGTTATTATGAATAATCCCATGTATACAATTAGTGCAGAAAAACCACTAGTGGCATGAAGGTTCATGATGACATGGCTTAACCAAAATGATCATAGGTAGTAAAGTAAAATAAAAAAGAGGGGGAATTTGAAAAAAAAAAAACATAATTTGTTTCCATCACATGATCACTATTTCCTATGTGAAAACAAGCTGCTAAACAATTGCAAATGAGCTTCAATATGTTGCACTTAATCACATTACTGTTTAAGAAGTTTGTCACTGCTATAATTAATTGTGCTATACATATTAATTATTAGCTATTAAAAATTATGTTAACTATTGGGCAGTATTCTGTCATATCTATGCTTTAAGTTGCACTTTTAGGCATTGCAATGGCACTATGATCATTACCTTTTTATATTGCTTTAAAGTAAATGTATAATTTGTATTACAATGTCTGATAGTCTGCAGAAATCTATTCAATGAAGTTTCCACATTAATGTATCGATTTTTTAAAAAAAATCCAAAGATGTCAGCATTATACAGACCTATACAGATATTTGAGTATGACTACAGTTCCTATTGTTATGACAAATTAATAAAGTATGTAGCAGAGAAATGAGATTTGTTGTTGACAAATGCTTTAGATTATTTTATCCTATTGCTAAATAAGACAAAAATGTGATATTTATTAATCGTTAATGATTATGAAGCAATATTTTTTTGCAAAAGATATTATTAAACCAAAAACTATATCACTGGTAGAGAATTTTTTTTAAAAACATTTTTTTAAAAAAAATACCACTTTTAGAAAGTTTGTAAAAGAACCAGAAGTTTCCCCTAGTGGCTAAAAAATTGTTTTTGTGAAAACTGTAAGTTAATATATTTTAATAACAATCAATAATTTATTAACTTTTAGATTTTTTTGTTTCTTTAGTAATAAGTTATTCTAAATATATCATTTTAATAACATAAAATCCAAATATCTAATATTTCATTGTTCCCACCTTTTCAATAGGTAATGTGCTGCCAATGACCATGTGTTTTTTTTATTATCAGTAATAATTTCATTTAGATATATATTGTTATAATTTTAAAATGTTATTTTTTTCAATTGCAAATATTAGAAGTTTTTAATATGTTATAAAATACATTTTTTATATAATATATATAAAAAAGATTTAATTGCAAAAAAAAAAAAAAATCAAACATAGAATTGTGTTTAATGCAATATTTACTAGGCTCTATTTAAATATTTTGCAGGTGGAATTGACATCAAATAGGTAAAAAATAATGCTAACTTCTTATTCACATTTATTGGGGATACAATTATTAGCTTAGCCATAGAGTTACCAAAAGGTGGTGCTGCCAATAATCTCCATATCAAGAGAAAATGCCGATTATAGTTGTTTAGTAAAATAAAATCAATTATTATTTAAATAATCAAAGGCCTTTATTACTTTGGAGTTTTTAGAAAGTTTGAGTGCTGGAAATTCTAAAATTGGATTTGATATGATAAACTTATGCCAAAACAAACTGTGTAGTCCTGCAGTAAACCATGTTGGATGACAATGTTCCCTGTAAAATGTTTGCTAATTTGTACGGAACCCATAAAAAATAGCGCTTGAAGAAGATGCATCTGCACACATTAAAATTTAAAAAGATTTTTTTTTCTGTACTGATGAACTGATGATCAGACTGTATGTTGATGACATGTTTACCTTGACCATTGACCTTGGAATAATATGGTAATATTGCATCCACTGTTTGCATAGTTTTCTCCAGTATGTCACATAATTCATTTCATGAAGACACTTTTCTCTACTTTTATATATTTTATTAGAATAAACTTTTCATTTTTATTTATTTTCATCATTATCAATAGGGCATTATATTAGTTTTGTTAAATAAAATTATATATATATATTAAATTTATATTATTATATTATATACTTTATTATTTAAAGTATATTGCTAAATTTATCTTTTTGTTTGATTTATTCTCAGTTATGGCCTTAACAAAAAGTTTGAAAAGAAAGAAAACAATAAGTTTAAAATCGACTGGCTCAATGAAATTTTAAAAACAGATTCTCCAAAAAATAATAGTAAATTAGGGAATGCGTCATGAGAAATACTTGAGTTCCCAGCTAAGTGGTAAAATTTTTAATTACATTCATTATGGACGTAGACAAAATAATTATCATAACTGGGAAAAAAAGAAATGATATGTGAAAATTAGATTTTTTAAACATCATTTATTCAGCAAATCATATTTGGACAGTTTAAAAAAATGAAAAAGGAAATATCTATTATTGCCGGCAACAGGAATATTAATTATGTTTATTGAACGAAACAAAATGCAAACCTACATTATGTTTATTTAAAAATTGGTATTCAGTTATATATCTTATTTTAATGTCATATTTTTATTTGATGTAAGAATTTTATATTGCATACTTTCAAAATTTACATAACAAGATTCAATACAAAACAATTTCTTGTACTAATAAAAACTTGAAATATTGTTAAAAATAAACATAGGATGTAATTCGAATATCATAATTTATATTGTGATTTTATATAATATTTTTTTCACCCAATTAAACATTCACAAAGATAAAACACTAAATTGAAAATTCATTGGGTGTCAAATCGAACTTGATTAATTGATTATTAACATCGTGCGTGATTATTTGGTCAGCTCAAACTATCTTTAAGTGAAACATCACAATGTAAATGAATAATTTTTTTGTAAGTAATCTTCACTATACCACTCTTATACAAGATAGGGAGTAGTTTATATTCATTTTAACACCTTGTAGAGGGATTTAACCATAAATATATGACCATAGTCATGTAAAAAATGCTGCATGATGTCCAAAATGCATAACTCATGCTAAACAAGCATTCATAAGTTGGGCCAGATCAAAATGATAAACGCTGATAAAATTAGTCCATATCGTATGTAGAGAAAATTACATTGCAGGAATATTACTCATTATGTGGGTAATTTTTTTATCTAATGAATAACTAATAAATATTATTAATATCCCAATGTCAATTTTTTTAACATCCCTTAAGGGACGAACAGTAAAATCAAAACCAGTGCTGACTAAGTTCATTCATTATAAGCAAATAGTAGCTTTCCTTCTATTTAACATAAGCACAATTATTATTTTTAGTACTTCAATCCCATCCTTATAAGAGTTTTTGGCTTTTTCCTTTATCAGTGAGGTCTAGGTTCAAAATTGAGACAACGACATGGTCACATTTAGCAAACATCTTGGCACCAATTTACTCATCCAGGTTAAAAGTTGAAATTCCAATCAGCCTAATGATTTGAACCCAATTCAAATTTCTTTACAGTTATATAGATTTGACATTATTTCAAAAACCAATATATTTTAGTACTTTTAGTTTTTTTCTAATTGTAGACTTTTTATTTATGTGGTAAGAAATGATACAGATAATCACCAATACATACAGTCTAATCAGTAAAACAAATACAAATATTTATTTCACTGTCATCTAGTAAAAGTAAAACTGCACATCCAATTTCCAAATGTAATAAACATGGTTTCTAAACATTTATATGCACTTCAACCACATGTTCCATTGTTAAAACAAAAACTAGAAATTGACATGATGATAGGAGTTCAATTGCTAAGCATACAATTTCTTTATGTATATGGTGAACACTGGTTTATCCAGTTTACTCTGGATGACAGTAAAATTGTGGGCTGTTATGTGTTATTATTTAAGCTGAGGGTTATTTTGTTGTTATATTTTCTAGGTAGGTTGTCAAGGAGTCTACAGTTAATTGAAAACTGAATGTATTAAAATATATAATCACAGAATGGGTTTCAGATTTATATAAATATTCAAGAAGAATGACTTGAGATCTAAATATTTATGTTAATTTGAATTTCAAATATTAAAGCTGGTAAGTAGAGTGAAGTGAAAAGTGATTGATAAATACATATATGCATTTCTTTCCATGTTGAATCCATATAAAAACATCATCCAAAAACCTTTCTGAGTGTAGGGAATGAAATACAAAGAATAATATTGTACATCTAACCTGTGATAATCCCTGATTAATCTAGTTTATACTAAGTGACAGTAAAATGCATAGATTCTATTAAGTGCTTGGAATTAATGAAGAATTGTAGGTCCTAAAACATGTTGGTCAAAACAGGTTTGGGATTTACATAGCTATCTGTGTTGAATTGATTTCAAAACTTTAGGCTGATTTGTATTTTAAGTTTTAAGCTTGATGAGTAAACTGGAATTAAATGTCTTTTCCTGAAAGTTTGGGATGTTGATGTTTTAATTGTGCTCATTTGGACTATTTCCATCATCTAATATTCAGCAAAGGAATGTTTTTAGAATATATATATATATATATATATATATATATATATATATATATATATATATATATATATATATATATATATATATATATATATATATATATATATACCCGGTTTTTTTTTTTAACAATCCCAGTGCCTAACGCTGTACTGAAATAAATATACAAATATTAAAATCACTATTAAATCACTCTCATGGTTAAGAAATTCAGCAGCACCCTCTGTGAACTAATATATAAATGCATTTGCGCTACACATTTCAAATAGCCAGCTCAAAATAATACCACTTTGAACCGAATGCTATTAGATCTTACATTTTGAAATAGGAACCAACGCATACTAAAAACTTGAAATTTTAACAAGCAAACGTTCTTAACATTTGCTACAAACAAATATGTTTAACTATTATTATATAAAGACAAAGTAAACATTAGTAATTTTAATCTGTAAACCACCAACCACAAATGGATAGCTGGCTATTTTGAAATAGGAAATATTGTTTTGAGAAGATTTCCATATTTTTATTCTCTAGTTAAGAATAAAAATTAGATATTTAGCTCTGTTGGATATTCACTAGTGGCATAAAAAAATTCAAACCTATTGAAAAAAATATATTCAGGTTTATTGACCCTAGATTTAGACCTAGGTTATAAGCAAGCAGTTTCTTCTAAGTTATTTTGATAATTGAATTCACACTGTTTCAGCTTTGATTGATTGAAATAGTAATTTGTTATAGTGGGTACCACTTCAAGATACTTAGTATGTGGATGTGATATAATAAATTAAGTTGCATCATTCCAGGTAAATAAATAAAATAAATCGTTAAAAATTTCATCCCATCTTTCTCTGCACATTCCATAATATCTTATTTAAGTCTCATTACAGTTTTATCTAATAACCGTCTTTTTTCAGAGTCAAAAAGTCATTGCATTACATATAAAGAATGTAACTTTTAAAAGATTTATTTGCTATAAATATTGCAAAATGTATGAAAGAAGTATGGAATTTCATATATATCTGTCCTTAATTTGTTACACATGACGTTATATATATTTTAAACTACATCCACATAAAATAAAATCTTTTTGTTTAAATATATAAACATTTCTTTTATCTGGAAAGAAATTATAGTGACAAGAATATGAAGACTGTTTGTTTTACTTAATATTGTGAGATTTTGAAAACGTATGTCACATATTACGAAGCTCTTTGTAATTTTATGGCAGATGTTAATCAATTGTTCATCCCATTGTTTACTTGAAATTAGGATTCAATTGTTTTCTTATAAAATAGTTAATTCACCCATGTGTTTTGTTACATTATTTGTGAATTAGATGCTTCATTTATCTTTCCTCACAATAAGATAAAACAATGAATGAAACAAGTTTGAAAAACGTAAAGAAAATGAAAAAAAAAAATCTATTATTTTTACTAATCAATTACTTAAAAATGTATGTAAACATTTACTTATAACAATTGTGATAATTATTTACAGAATTAAAAGTAAATTATTAAAAAATTAAATAAACAAACAAACAAAAACTTGTCATAACTTATTGTTTGTATCTACATATCTAGACAGTGTCATTAAATTGTGTATATAATAATAAATTTGGCAAAAGCATATTATCAAATTAAAGAGGAAGTTACTCATAAGCCCTAGGCGAGCTATATACAAACTAATACACTTTTACATTTTTTAAAAACTAATACAAATTTGTCAATAAACGAAAAAGTGGAGAATGAACCCTATTTAACCTCTTTGTACTTTTAGCTTGAATCATGCAAAAACATTCAATTTATTGGCTTGGTACAACACACAGCCTATATTCCAGATATTAGCACAATCTCAGAACCTTAAGCTATACTGAAGTCACTATAAACAATCATAAGAAAATGTAGTATTAGTTTATATATAGCTCACAGGGGGTTTGCAGTAACTTCTCACGAAATTTAATCTCTATTTGAGGTATCATTACTAATATTTGAAATTTCATCATAAATTAAATATAATAGTAATTCTACTTCTTTACCTTCTTTGTAAAGTATTATGTCTTTATTTTATTGTCAAAACCATATAATATTAATATAATTTACTTTTAATATAATTTACTTTCTGTATTACTTTTACAATGCTTCATATAATTATAAGTCACTATTAACAGTTTCAATTGACCCAACAATCTTCTTCAGATCTCTAACAAACCTAATATAAATACATAAATACAAATGTACATGAACATGTATGTAAAATTATATGTTCATCTACATTTGTATTCATGTATTTGTATTGTATTTGTTACAGTTCTATGAAAGATTGTTGAGACAATCAAAACTATCCATAGTGAGTTGTAATTATATGAAGCATTGTAAAAGTAATAAAGCAAGTAAATGATATTAATTCTACTTTTTACAAGTTAAAAAATATGACAAGTAATAAATATAATTTTAATGCATTTTCTCCACACATTCTCAAAATTAATTATGCCTTCAGCAGTTAATCAGTGCAAAAGATATGATGACATTATATGTAATATTGTTAAAATTTGTCTTTGTAAAAGCCAGTGTAAATAATACATTTAATTTATTCTATTCAGTGATGGAGTTGTATTAATTTATTGAAAGCATATTATCCACTGCTAAGATATGTTACTCAGTATATATTATTTATAATGAAAAAGAAAGTGTTTTGTGATAAAAATAGTAATGACAATGTTAACCATATCATTCTCCCACTGCTTAGGGCAGTGTGGTGTGGCAGACGTTGAAGATCAAAATCCATGGATTGAGATTCTGACCGACTGTTTTTGGTGTTAAAACATTTTATGAACTCATGAGCAATAATAATTTGATTGTTTTTATATTCCATAATATTAGGCAGATTCAAATATGGATTGATATAATTTGTAATTTATTTTAACAGCCTTAGTTGATCCATAACTACCACCACAATTTTTAAAGAAAAGAGTATTTATCTATTATTAGTTAGAATATAACATGGAAGATAAACAACTATCAGTTGCAAAACCTGATAAATATTGCCTTTGGTTTTACTGTTTATCTATAGAGAAACGATGGACCTTTTCTACAGAGTGGGTGATATAAATGTTATTTTACATTTTATCTTACATAAATATAATTCATTTTAAGGTGATAAATTCTGTATTAATATTTGACATATCTTTTTGCAATGCAGATAATTCCTTACTTATATGAAAATCCTTTAACGATGTAAAAGGTGTGAAATGTGATAGAATTGGATTATAAATAAAAGAATATACTGTGGTCAATGGGAATTCGAACTTATATAATGAAATTGGACACAAGACTTTCTACTCTTGTTCTCTTTCCTCTTTTTTTTAAAGTTGTAAATACATTGGTTTAGTAAATTAAGGTCCACAAAAGGTGCAGGACAAAGTTCACACAACCAACACCGGATCCCAATGTTATATTTTGTGATAAGCTCAAAGCTCTTCAAGACAAGGATAAGATACTATCCTCTAGATTTTTGTTTAATAATACATGGAGCCTACTAGTATGGCCCACAGACTCTACATGAATTTTGGACCTGATATATCTACATTGTAGTGTATCGTAGAAGAAGTAGTCTGTGTTGCAACATGTTGGATTCTACTAGAGGGGCATTGATTTCACACTACATGTATCCCAGCTGATAAGTTAGCATTATTGGGTCATTCTCTGCACTGGCAGGTGTGGACAATACCAACTAAATAGTACGTATTTGCTCATATTATAACCTGCTAGTGCAGAGAATGGCTCTTACATACTTTTTCCAGACCAACGCCAGCAATGGATGAGCCAACATTAACAAAGTGTTTTTATTATGCATCTGTACAATTTTATAATGTCAATAAATATATTTTTTAAAATACAAAATTAAAATCCTGTATCTGTAGCAAACTGAAAAAATATCGTTAGAAAATTTTAAGTTGAATGGTTATCAACTTGAGGATATGTTCCAGTTTGAATATGTCAGTCAAGTTTAAATCAGAAAAGTGAACTTTAAAGATATACATGTCTTTAACAAGTTAAAAACAATATTTCTTCACTGAAAAATACCTACTGCAACTGAATTAGATATAAGAGAAGGCAGACAAAGATTTTATCTAACTCTTGTTTTTTATTCATTTAGATGAGTTTTTAAAAGAATGCTGTTTTGACAAAGATGAAATTAGCATTAAAAGTAAAAATATTAATTGTATCACATTTTTTTTGCTGATTAGACAATACTTTCAGACATTTATGAAGAGCACAACAAATTGTTGAGGAGAATTGACCAAGTTTGGTGAAAGTTTTGGATGAATATAAATTATAGTAAAACTAAATTTATGAAGTAAAGATAAAAAAGAAAATATGAAAGATAAGTATTGGTTTGGCAGTTATAGAGTTGGAGTGCATAGTTATTTCTGCCCATATTGTAATTAAAATTAACCTGATAGGTAAATGTTTTTAAGAGCTATGATATTGTGATGGATATTAAGAATCCGACAGTTTTCAATAATGAAATGTATAAACTGATCTAAATGGACTTCAAATTTTGTACTTTAATATTTAAAAAAAAATTATATAGATACAAAGTAGTAATTCAAACCTTTCTATGAAAAGTTCTTTTCAATATTGCAAATTAATATTTTAATAATGTTTTAATAAAATCTGTCAATACATACACAATCCAATATCAATAACAATCACCAATATATATATATATATATATATATATATATATATATATATATATATATATATATATATATATATATATATAAAAGTATGCAATGTATATATGTCAATTATAATCAAATATATATAATTAAATAGCAGTCAGCAGATAATCCCAATATCACTAACAATCACATATTTCAAATTGTTGTCAAGGCAACCTCCTTTTAACAATAAAGGAGGGACCCCACCTCTATTATTGATCTAATATACTTATATCAACATTAAAGATAGCAACTTGACAGAAGATATTCAATTATTGATATTTAAATAAAACTTTTTGAACAGGTAAATATACTATTCTGAATGTAAGTTAATAAATAGTTAATTATAATATAACAAACTGCCAATATAAATTCCAAATTGCACCCGAAATGTGTATATATATATATATATATATATATATATATATATATATATATATATATATATATATATATATATATTGAAACAATATTTATTGTCTAGAATCCCATTTCATCTACTATGTTCCATAGTATTATTTATTCTGTATTTAAACCCCTTCAAGTCCATGTATATTTACATATATTTAAGTATATTAAGGTATATTAATGTATGTACACATATATTGTGGATATTTGTGTATTTTAAATTAAATGCATATCTGTGTAGGTATTGTTATATATGTATGAAAATTTATATACATGCGAGGAAGCTCTAATGTAAAACTATTTATTAGCATTAGAATCAAATTATTAATTATAAACCTTTATTGTATTAAAATGAAAATGTATAAAGCAATTCATTATTTACCTTAAAAACTCACATATAAATTCAATTCTAGACATAACTGGAATACATAATATAACAGAATATTTACACAATTTAAATTTATTTTAAAAAGATTGCCTGCTTCTTGGAAAATCTCAGACCACATACACTTGGTTTAATTTGTGTAGAATCCAAAAACAGATTCTAAAATGAGTCTAAAATAATTTTTTTGCCAAAGTAAAATTATTCAACCAGCACTACTTAACTGTTCATTAAATTTTGCTTTTGTCTTTTTTAAAATCTTAATGCAGAATTTTAAAAGTTTAAAGATTATAAACTTAAAACTGTAAACTAGTTAATGGATTTTGCAGGGGGAATTGAAAGTTAATGAAAAGGTCAATCTTTAAATAAACCAAGCACTTGATGCTGGGAGTTGTGCCCATTTTGATAATGAAAATGAAAAACTAGATAGACAACAAATATGTTGTTTTCCACCTGTAGCCTGGTTTATAAGAATGGAGGAGTTTGAGATTTGCAGCTTGCCAAGAAAACATTGGATATCAGTCTGCCTACAGTAGTAACAGTGTCACTACAATGCAGGACAGTTTTGCACAAAGAAGAAGATCATTGATAATATTTTTTCCTACAGTTTTTTTTATAAAATAAATGTAAAATTAAATTAGTCTAATAAGTTTCTAAAATTGGTTATCTTTATTGAACATATATAAATTTATCAACTTATAAATAAACCCTTAGTAAGTAAATTAAACTTTAAAATCAATTTAGTGTAACTTTAAATTAATAGTAATCACAACAACAGTAAAAGTCTTGCCTACTTAAATTAATAATTATGATTTAAAATAATATTCCTAAACATAATAACTGTAACCAGTTATATATA